>JARBWK010000007.1:99405405-99455405 GCA_030556195.1 Anolis apletophallus | reverse complement strand
TTTGATTGTAGGGGAAATATAAATTCCAGCAACTACAACTCCCAAATGTTAAGATCTATTTCCCCTGAACTCCATCTGCGTTCATATTTGGGCATATTGAGTATTCATGCCAAGTTTGGTCCTGATCCAACATTGTTTGAGTCCACAGTGCTCTCTGGATATAGGTGAACTACAACTCCAAAACTCAAGGTCCATGCCCACCAAACTCTTATAGCATTTTCTCTTGGTTATGGGAGTTCTATGTGGGAAGTTTGTGTCTTTCTGCCATTCCTGCCAGGATATCTATGTTGAGTTCATCGAAACAGGTCCAGGTTTCACACTGAGTGTATAAATACATTTTAAAAACATATTTACTATATGTATTACTGTGTTAGAGTGTCATTTTGTGTCATTTTGGTTGGTGGTGTGCCCCAGGATTTTGCAAATGTAAAAAGTGTGCCGCGGCTCAAAAAAGGTTGGGAAACACTGCTATAGTAGACTGATTTTGAAACTCTTGGTATGTGATTGGGGACGGGGGCATTGTTTTTTAAAAAACACTAATTGTGTTGAATAAAAATGAGTTTGCCTTTATTATTGCTTCCTTCTTGCTGTCCCTACAACTTGCTAACATGATGGGACTTCTTTTGTCAACAATCTGCCTTGGAATATTTCTCATTCTTCTAGACCCCTTTTTGAGTATACATACGGATTGCAGATGAATTGCTCTTCTTTACTAGTGAAAACAGTTCTACCAGCAGTACTACTCTTTTTGATGTGGGCTTCTGAATCCCATTGGCTGGTCAAAAGGATAAAATATAGAGATAATATGTTTATATATTTGATAAAATTCAGTGTTTGTTTTTGTTGGTTACAAATAATGATAGCTGAATGTGTCTGAATGTTTACATTCATCTACTTTACACATTACAGCTTTCCCAGTCTCTAACTCCATGGGATGTTCTGGTCAGTTTAATTGCAGCTGCCGCTCATGATTTGGATCACCCAGGTGTTAATCAGCCTTTCCTTATTAAAACAAACCATTATTTAGCAACTTTATACAAGGTGAGTGGAAGAAATGTTATGACATTTAATATTAGTTTGTGGTACATGGTCATAGTAGGATAACTTTTTAAAATAATTCTTTAAAATTCTTTAAAAAGAATTATAAGTTGTAAACTGCCCCTTTTTGGCAGTTTACATCTTATAATGCAGCTCACATAAAATCCAAGAATACTAAGTAGAGCCTAAAAGATCTAAGGAGTAGCAGGTACATAATAAATTAAGAACCCCATTGCCCACTTAAATACATATTCCTAGTGCCTAAATAGTAGCATTCCCATCTCCTACCCTCAGTCATGCTGGCCACATGACCTTGGAGGTATCTACGGACAACGCCGGCTCTTCGGCTTAGAAATGGAGATGAGCACCAACCCCCAGAGTCGGACACAACTGGACTTAATGTTAGGGAAAACCTTTACCTTTTACCTGAAAACAGGAACAGAGGAGACTGCTCAATACACTCAGATTTTGCTTATTTTCTGATAGCATGGCAAAAAGAATGTACTTTATAGCAGAAAGATTCTGGGCAGTTTCAGGAGGGATAGAATATAGATGCCTAGAAATCCTAAGCCCCAGTTATTTGGCACATTAAAGATAAAAGTTGGATTGTGGAGTTGAGACTAGATGTGATCTAGTCCTGAGTGAATCCAATAAAGAATCTATGGAATATTATTTAAATTGCCCACTTCTATTGAAACTCTTGCAACTGTAGTCTAAAGCCGCTTTTGGAACGCCTTCAGTGGGAGACCCATATTACAGCAATCTCCGATAGAGATGACCAGTGTAGGAGTAAGTGAAGAGAGATGAGTTCTTGAGGAAAGGACAGAGTTGATGTACAAGATCAAGTTGGTAAAAATGATTAGTGCTCCATACGTGTTTGGGAATAGTGAGTTTGAAGTATGTTTTAGGTTGCAATCTACCAGCCTGTCTCCTAATGATAAATGAACATAATTAATTATTTGTTCAAGAAAATTGAGTTCAGGATTCTAAGGATGCTTGATGCCAGTAATGACTTTTTTAAATTTCCAGAATACCTCAGTATTAGAAAATCATCACTGGAGATCAGCAGTGGGGTTGTTGAGAGAGTCTGGATTATTTGCACATATGTCACTAGAAACAAGGTATATGTTAGTTTTGTTATCCAGCAGTGTTATATACATGGCAAAATAAGCATTTCCACTTAATGTATCAAAGGATATTAACTTTGTTTCAGTAATATATTTGTTGCAGCTTTGTTAGAAGGCAATTGCATGCTGCCAGAACATATAGCAAAAGGCATATCTGATTGGAATATATTCCATAATATTTTATGAGTTGTGTCTGTAAAATACACATTTTAAATGTGCATTACAATACTCTTGAGTAATGTAAAAAATTCCTGCACTATTGGATTGAACTATCCACTTTCTATGTTCTTGTTAATAAAACTGTATATTTCATCAGAATTACAAATTTAATGGGTTGCTGTGAGTTTTCCCGGCTGTATGGCCATGTTCTAGAACAGGGGTGCTCACACTTTTTCAGCATGGGAGCTACTGATTAAAAAACCAAGTCCCAAAGATCACCTACCCAGAAATGTAAAATGTATAACTATTTTCTTATTTATTTATTTATATTTATTATTCATTTTTATGTACCGCTCCTTCCAGCAGGCTCGGGGCAGTTTACATAAAATGAAGTTATAAAACATCAACATTTCAATTTAATAACAACAATATAAAACAGAGCATAAAAATACATCCAACCACCCCATTTCTCCCACACTGCCATATTACCACACATATTATCAGCCAGTAAGTAAGAAGAGAGGTTTTTGAACTGCAAGGCCATTTAATACTCAGCAAGGTAAACAAAGGGGCATGCAAAAATACACCCAACCACCCAATTTCTCCCACATTTCCATATTCCCCAATATATATTTCTCAAGGAACAGAGCAAGCAGAGAGGCTTTGGAGCTAAAAGGCCATTTTAAACATTAAAAATAAGCAAAGAGACATGCCACAGAACAATCAAGCACCCACCCCAAAGTAAAAAAGACCGACCTTAAAGATGCGGTAAGGAAATGACCCCAAAGTGTCCTTCTCCTCCTCCTCCGTTGTTGCTCCTATTTCCACGCCGCCAGCATGCGTGCCGCCTCCAAGGGCTCACGAGACGTCCGAGAGGCAGAATGGGCACTTCTGCGCATGCGTGGGGGGGTCAGCCATGCATTGCGTCATCCAGGCCCGCCCCCTTTGGTCTCCTACGACTCTGAGTGGCTGGAGAAGGACGGAGGGGGGAGGAGGAATCCAAAAGAGGGGGCCCATTCTGCCTCTTGGACTCTGGACGGAGCTTTTGGAGGCGGCGCACGAGCAGGGAGCGGGGAGGAGCAATGACGGAGGACTTCTTTGCAGCGTGCAGGGGCGCGTGAAGAGGACCAACAGCAAAAAACCTCATCAGGGGCCTGAAGATCACCAGGATGAGGCCCGAAGATCACCCTGGTGATCCCGATCACCATTCTGAGCACCCCTGTTCTAGAAGCATTCTCTCCTGACGTTTCATCCACATCTGTGGCAGGCATACTCAGATGTCGTGAGGTTTGTTGGAAACTAGGCAAGTGGAATTTATATATATGTGGGATGTCCAGGGTGGGAGAAAGAACTTTTGTCTGTTTGAGGCAAGTGTGAATATTGCAATTGATCACCTTGATTAGCTTTGACTAGCCTTGCAGCTTCAAAGCTTGGCTGCTTCCTGCAACATTCACACTTGCCTCAAACAGACAGGTCAATTGCAACATTCACACTTGCCTCAAACAGACAAGAGTTCTTTCTCTCATCAGGAGAGAATGCTTCTGGAACGTGGCCATACAGCCTGGAAAACTCAGAGCAACCCAGTGATTCTGGCCGTGATAGCCTCCAACAACACATACAATGTAATGTTTGTATTGATCTGAACTTTGTGTAAATCATCCAGAGATGTCGCACTGCTTTTCCACCATCATTGAATATAGTTCATTTCTTTTCTTGTTTCTTTTTGTCCTCAAATTTAGGCAGCTAATGGAAAGCCAGATAGGTGCACTGATTCTTGCCACTGATATAAGTCGGCAAAATGAGTATCTGTCTCTATTTCGCACTCATTTGGACAAAGAGGACTTATGCTTAGAACAGGAGAATCATCGTCATCTTGTACTTCAGGTAAATTTTCTGATTACCAGTATTTACTGAAAAAAGTAGTGACCTGCCACACACTGACTTGAAGGAAGCCAACTGTGTTCTCTATGTATAATTTTTATAAAAACATAATTTCCACAGACAGAAAAGTAAGATGTTCCATTTCCCTGTGGTGAAGGGAGGAACATACTGAATGTGAGTTGTCCTCCCCTTCTCCAAAGGCAGGAACGAATACGCCTTTTAAGAGAGCCCAGTAGACAGGGCAGCCTTCCTCCAAAGACTAGTTTTCTTTCCTGCTTTCTGTCCATCCTCATGTTTTTTCTCCTTGCTCTGGCCACCATTTTTCCTATGTTTCCACTTGTCTTCCATTTTTTCCTGCTTTTTTCTTCTGTCTTAAAAAACACTCTCCCTTTTTAAAATTTTATTATTTCTTTGGACTTTATAATTTTTAATCTCCCTTCTTCAGCTGTTTTCCCCTTATCCCCTACTCCCCTTAACCCAGTGACCAACCATGTGGAGAGAGAACACCAAGAGTGACTAGGCAAGTGGTTATGTGCCTCCTCCCCCACTTAATGGATTTTATGCCATGAGTCAAGGACTTGGCATCTTCTAAGGCAGGGCTGTCCAGCTGGCGGCCCTGGGGCCGGATCCGGCCCCCCCAGCCTGTTGGGCACGGCCCCAGCTATGCCCCCAGCCGCCATTTTTAATTTTTTTTTAAAAAAAATCTAAATTTTTTTAAAAAAAATGGGTGGCGGGGGGGGGTGGGGGTGGCGGGGAAGGTAGGAGGAAGAGAGCTAGCTCCTCCTCCCTGCACCGCCCCTCCGTCCCTCTCTGCGCAGAAAGGAGGAGAGGCGGCGCCAGGGCAGCGCGTCACAGGCCTGGCGTGCGCCTGGCGCCGCCATTTTGCACCCCGGCTCCCTCCCTAGGAAGGGCGGGGAGCCGCCGAAAAGGAGGAGTAGGCGGAGCCAAGGGCAGCGCGTCACGCCAGGCCTGTGACGCGCTGGCCTTGGCGCCGCTTGCTCTCTTTCCTCCTCCTCTTTCCCGGGCGCCGTGCCTTTTCTGCGCGGCGCCGGGACAGCCGTGGTGCCCGGGAAGAGGAGGAGGAGGAGGGAGAAATTTTCTCCACAGCGTTGGGGCCCGGGCAAGAGGCATGGCGAAATCGCCGTGCCTCTTGCCCAGTTTGACGCTGCAGAAGGAAGAGAGGTGCAAAAGGGGAACCCCTCTGCACCTCCCTTCCTTCTCCACAGCCAAACTGGGCAAAAGGCATGGTGAAATCGCCGTGCCTCTTGCCCAGTTTGACGCTGCAGAAGGAAGAGGTGCAAAGGGGAACCCTTTCTGCACCTCCTTCCTTTCTCCACAGCCAACTGGGCAAAAGGCATGGCGAAATCGCCGTGCCTCTTGCCCAGTTTGACGCTGCAGAAGGGAAAAGAGGTGCAAAGGGGAACCCCTCTCTGCACCTCCCTTCCTTCTCCATTAGCGCCAAACTGGGCAAAGGCATGGCGAAAAATCGCCGTGCCTCTTGCCCAGTTTGAAAAGGCATGGCGAAATCGCCGCGCCTCTTGCCCAGTTTGACGCTGCAGAAGGAAAAGAGGTGCAAAGGGGGAACCCCTCTCTGCACCTCCCTTCCTTCTCCACAGCGTCAAACTGGGCAAAAGGCATGGCGAAATCGCCGTGCTTCTTGCCCAGTTTGACGCTGCAGAAGGAAGAGATGAGCACAGCGGAACCCCTCTCTGCACCTCCCTTCCTTCTCCACAGCGTCAAACTGGGCAAAAGGCATGGCGAAATCGCGTGCCTCTTGCCCAGTTTGACGCTGCAGAAGGAAAAAGAGGGTGCAAAGGGGAACCCCTCTCTGCACCTCCTTCCTTCTCCACAGCGTCAAACTGGGCAAAAGGCATGGCGAAATCGCCGTGCCTCTTGCCCAGTTTGACGCTGCAGAAGGAAGAGGTGCAAAGGGGAAGCCCTCTCTGCACCTCCCTTCCTTCTCCACAGCGTCAAACTGGGCAAAAGGCATGGCGAAATCGCCGTGCCTCTTGCCCAGTTTGACGCTGCAGAAGGAAGAGAGGTGCAAAGGGGAAGCCCTCTCTGCACCTCCCTTCTTCTCCACAGCGTCAAACTGGGCAAAGGCATGGCGAAATCGCCGTGCTTCTTGCCCAATTTGACGCTGCAGAAGGAATAGAGGTGCAAAGGGGAACCCCTCTCTGCACCTCCTTCCTTCTCCACAGCGTCAAACTGGGCAAAAGGCATGGCGAAATCGCCGTGCCTCTTGCCCAGCTTGACGCTGCAGAAGGAAAAGAGGTGCAAAGGGGGAACCCTCTCTGCACCTCCTTCCTTCTCCACAGCGTCAAACTGGGCAAAAGGCATGGCGAAATCGCGTGCCTCTTGCCCAGTTTGACGCTGCAGAAGGAAGAGAGGTGCAAAGGGGAACCCTCTCTGCACCTCCCTTCCTTCTCCACAGCGTCAAACTGGGCAAAAGGCATGACGAATCGCCGTGCCTCTTGCCCAGTTTGGCTGCAGAAGGGAGGGAGGAGCAAGGGAACCCCTCTTTGCTCCGCCTCCCTCCTACAGCGTCACTCCGGGGATCGGCCCCGCCCCTGCGGTTGGCCCCGCCCGCGATTGGCCCTTCCCCCCCGCCCGCCAGGTGGTCAGCCACCAGACGTCCGGCCCTTGGGCCTATAGAAGTTGGACAGCACTGTTCTAAGGCTAACACAACCAGCTGAAGGGAGCCGATGAGAGTTAGCAGCAACCTGGAAGTGACCAGAAGAGCTGTAGGGCAAATGTGGATGAGTTTTCCCTTTACCACAGTTCCTCCAGTGACCTGGGAGATAAGCAGTTGCTGCATAATAGGCTGGGGAAAGGGACTCCTGTCAAACATAAGGCAACCAGGTGGAAAGGGCAGGGTCCTTCTCAATCCATCCTGAAGTGCTGACGAGCAAAGGCAGCATGCTGGTCTAGGACCCCTCTGAATTAGATCTAAGGGACAGCGAAGATCAGGGTGATATATTTCTGGACCCTGCACCTAGGAGGCAAGAAGGGACACTTTAGATGGCAATTACAGTATGGTTATACTTACACAATGGCTGGGGATTACATGGAGGAGGACACTGAGGATGGAGATGTGTCAAGGGAATTCCAACTTTCCTCAGTTAAACAGTTTCAGCTAATAGATTTTAATATCCTTTAAAAGAAAGCTACTAAGGCCCTTCGTATGCTGGCCCTGGTTCCTGAATGCCAGGAGCCAGATCTCCCTGTGGCCTGAAGAACTCTTGTTGTCTACCCTGCTCTGAGTTTGGGAGGTGGTTTTCTGGGGGAGGCAGGGTGGCCACTATCTCCCTTGGGAAATGTTTCCCAAACTTTACCGATAAAAGGATTTGGGGAGGAACTGCCAGCGCAAACGGCAGTTCTTAGTGATTTTCTCACTTTCACAGAAGTTTCTGTATCTCAATTCCCACAAATGTGGAGGGCCGTCTGTAATTAGAATTTGATTTTTATTCAGTTAGGAGGGCAACTGGATTTGGATCGTAGACTGATGTAAAACTATTCCATAACTCTATTTACAAAATATTTCTGTGTTGTATTGTTTTCAAGATGATAATTTCTGCCTAACTTCAATTTGAATAGCTTTTCTGTGCATACATATTGGTTGTGACTCTCTTTCAGTTACCTTTGCTTTATACAAGTCATTGCTTGTGGAGTTGTAGTTTTGCTTTTGAGACTCTATTATTTACCTGCTTCATATCCTGAAGGGGTTTAAAAGTTACTGTTTCATGCTATATATTGCAAATTATGTGTTGCATTCTATTTTTTGCCAAATACTATCAATCAATGACTTTGTGCTTATTTGTTAGATGGCCTTGAAATGTGCTGATATTTGTAACCCCTGCCGGACCTGGGAACTGAGCAAGCAGTGGAGTGAGAAAGTAACAGAAGAGTTCTTTCACCAAGGTAAGTAGTGAAACATGAAGTCTTTTCCCCAAAGAATATGAACCAAAATGATAAAATAATTTTAATGGATCTTGTGTTACAAAGAGATTAGAATATGTCTCCTAACAAGAGCTCATAATAAATTTTGTAATAATGTTTTCTGATTTCAGAATTACTAGATAGATCACAACCTTATAGAGCATTTGAGTCCTACTTCAATTTTTCTGTTTTAAACTGCCCATGTATTTGAGGAGTTAGAGTTGCGGTGCAGTTCCTGTACCTTGTTGCATCATGTCTAAACATTTTATAACTCTCAGATTGTCACTATAACTATATTACCTATTCCCTAAGTAATGAAGGCGGGTTTCAGTTGACTTTGTGAATGACCACTTACCCCCTTATTTCTGGTGATTTAAGTTTGCAAGAAGAGGTTGGTTTCATGTCTTTTTGCTTTCTTGAGCTAGATCTTTTCTTTTAAAGCATTCAAGACAGTATGGGCAAATCCTCTAAGAGTTTGTGTGCAGCAGCTCCCATGGTCTCCCATTATTGCCTAGGTAGCTAGAGCTTATGGGAATTGCATCATCTGGAGGCCCACACATTTTCATTCTCTGTCTTAAAACACGGAATAGAAAATTCTGAACCTCCTCTAACTTGCTTGTCCTCTTTTGGATGCACATCCATAAAGTTCACCCTTTTGCATATTAATCTTACATACTCTTGCTCCAGCAATGCTGCTGGCTAATCTCAATTTCTTCATCAGTTAACGAAGTGTTTCTGGGCACTGTTAATTTAACAGAAAATCCAATGGCATAGGCAGAAGTAATGTGGAAGAATAGGCACAAATAGACTCCAACTAAAAAAAGAGGAACTCCACATGTTTTGCAAACTTAGAAATGTTTTTCAAATGATAAAAAGCCATGATTAAGACAATGAAGGTAATAATAATAGATTTTATTTGTTATCTAGCTCTCCTTGCAGCTCATGGTGGGGTAGAACAAGTATATTCTATGTTTTAAACTTTGATGATAATAAATGATAAGCTACCACTTTTGAGACTATTGAATGGTTGAGAATGGCTTATTACAGTAGTATTTCTTCCTAGGGGATGTTGAGAAAAAATATGGCTTGGGTGTGAGTCCACTGTGTGATCGAGAGACAGAAACCATGGCAAACATCCAGATTGGTAACTACAACTAAAATGTTTATGATTTTTGTTAATATGTCACTTTTAGACAGAAAATGGATAATCACCTCTAAATCTTTTTGAGAAAGCTTTGAAATACTTAAATATGTTTGAATGCAATTCCCATCCATTTTTCATCTTCATCTAGGAAATAAATATTACTTAGTCACTTGTTTTTTCATCTAGCATTTATATTCCTTTGCATAGAATGTTTGAAGAAGGTTCTATTTACCAGGTTATTAAAACTTGACTCAAAGAGGCAGGCATATTTTTAGAGTACATTCTTTGTGTTAAAGCTATTTGAAAGAAAACTTTCTTTTTATAAAAAGCAAATCAAAAGTTTGGCAATGCTGCCTCTTAATGGCTTGACCATGAAAAGCATGCTATGGGGCTTGTGTACCCTGTTGACCCTTTTTACCTCAATTCTTTCCTGCACATCTGGTTTGAAGTAACCATAATTCATTGTGATGTTGAAATAGGTCACATATTGTGGTTACTTCGATAGCAGTCAATATTGGAAAATGCACTTTAAACAGTACCTTTGGAAACAAGAGATGCTTAATAAGTAACCACAGTTTGTCTATTTGGACATATCAGCAAATTATGGTTTCTTCAAACCAGACTTCAGGGAGGAATTGATAGCCTGAAGCTCTGCACTTATGGAAACAGCAACCAAAAACATACACTACCAAATATGTCAGTATTTTGCCGTAAAATTTTGGAAAGTTGCTAGCTTTCTCTTACAAAGGAATGTTCTTAAGTGAATATTCTTTACTCTTGATTCTTCATTCTTGATTTTTTTTTTGCCTACACATCTTAATTATGAAATCTTTTGACGAATGTTTTGTGGTGTACCAGTTTGTTATAGACAGCAAATTTAGGATACAATTTCATTATAATAATTTGTATTGATTCTAAAATGCATGTTAATACACATGTTTTTGAAGTGTATATAATACAGCCCCTTCTATCTGTGGAGCTTAAAAACAGCGGATAATAGTGATTTCTGATGAAAGGATTTATAGCCCTGGAATAGCATAGAGCTAGAATGGAAGACCTTGAAAATACCTAGAGAGGACATATTTTGTCAGATGTGAATAAATGAAACTGCATATATTGGTCTCGCAGATGCAGGGGTTGTACTATGTACACTTCAAGCGCTCAGGGAAGTGTACACAATATTAAATTAAAACCAATTGAAAGAATTTCAGTGTTGAAAAGTAAAGCTTCAATTACCTCTTTTTTCCTTTGTTCTAACACCAATATACTTTTTCCTTTCTTAGGTTTTATTACCTATTTGGTGGAGCCGTTGTTTGCAGAGTGGGCCCGTTTTTCAAACACCAAGCTGTCTCAAACAATGCTTGGTCATTTAGGACTCAATAAAGCTAGTTGGAAAGGAGTGCACCGAGAGCAGTCCAGCAGTGGAGATGATACTGATCCTGCATTTGAGGAAATGGACTCTGACATAGTACCTCAGGAACACTGACCATCCTGACCCCGGGATCTGATCAACAAACTGCCTCTTGCTTAGTATCTGCAGAGCAGGGTTTGAGGATACATTTTGTCTGACTGCCAAGGTTTCAGTGTAAACAATGCCAGCATTATTTATTTCCAAGGTTTTCCTTTGATAAACCATTTGAGCCCAAGTTTCAGTTATAAGATCTGAACACAGCAATATGCGTATGCCTCGGTTGGCTTCTGCATGGAACCTTGAATATGCAAACGAGAAGTGAACGAACCTTGACTGGGAACCATACAAGATATATTGTTACATGCCACATTGTTTTGCTTTTATTTGTTTTTAGGGGAAGTTTGAAATAAGGCCTTCAGAGTCGCCGCATGACATGGATGATTCCATTTTCTTGGAATTTAAATAAGACTCCATTCAGTCTCTGCCCAAAATGTGGAAATGTGAAGTGCCCATACTTGGCTGCCTTGGGCAAGAACTGATGTTTACAAATGTACTTTTAAACTATAAATTCTAGATTAACTTTCTGCATGGCTGCGAAGGAACCACTAACCCAAAAGATCAAATCTGAATCTGCAGCTCATTTTCCTCTTACCAAGAGAAAAGGCTCCCGTGTGTGAGATTCTTGGCCATGCATTTGGAACAGAACATCTAACATGAAGCACAGCCAAACTTTACTCCAGTGCAGAATGGGAATGCAATTATAGCAGGCAGAAATTACTGAATTTAGAAAGGTGGGTGGGGTGGGGTGGAGAAGAGAGGAAGTGTCCTAATTGTGTTAAGATTCTGCAGTGGAAACATTTGCATGTTGTTTTCACTATTGTACACTTGAACTGCACATGCAAGTAAAAAAAAAAGGTGGAATGATTACGAACACCAGAAACAGCTCAGGGTATTTGCCGATTGAAAATAAAGTGGGATGGGAAGTGTGTCCTTCAGAACAAGGGTACAAGCGCCCCTTTCGCTGCAGTGTGCGTGTGTGTACGTGTGGCTGTGTGAGTGGATATTGGGGGGGAGGGGGGGGAGGGGATAACGGGACAGATTTGAAAGGCAATTTTTTATTTATTCTTTTTAGAATGTGACATTTTCATGAGCAGCCATGGGGGGAAACGAACAGGTTGCTACAGCTGCCTTAAACTATGCACAAAGCTAAGTGACCAAATTTTGTTGTTGATTGAAAAAAGTGCATTGTTTACTTATTCCTCCCTCTACTGAAATGTTACCCATTATGGGTTTTTTGATGTGAAAAGGAGAAATGTTTTTAAGGACAAATTTTAAGGACTAATTTTTAATCTTCAAGCATTCCTTTTTTGTAATTTGTTTTTTAACATTGTTTTAAGTACTGTAAGCACAACTGTAATCTATTTTGACAAACTGGTGCTTTCTTTTTTGTTCATTTGTATTTTCCTTGTTCTTACTGTAAAGACTGTTTATTCCATTCTGTTTACAGTTTGCAACAGCCATTTTGGGAGAGAGCTTCAGTGTAAAGCCATTTGTTGAAGGCTTTGCCATACTCATTTTAATGTGCCTGTTGCTGTTAACCTTTGATTAATAATAATAAAAACTTTTCACATTATCTCCTGAGCCTTGCCTTAGATTCAGAGAAGTAGTTCGAACCACTTTGATCGTGATCCTCTCCCTGTCTTTCCTTTTTACTACAGTAAACATAAGTGGTGTTCAGTGGAAATACTGAAGAGGGTTGCGTTCAGTTTTATCCACGAAACTAGGCAATCCTTCATGTAACCTCCCCTTACTCTTCCAGAGCAGATGAAAGGTATATAAGTGATGAATAGAAGAAAATCTCCTCTTGCTCATGCAGGGATCTTGTTGTGTGATGATACAGCCCAATGACTTCCACTGTTCATTTTCAGCATACTAAAATCGAGATAACTGAAGAGGAACTTCTTGAATTCAACTGTAGTATCTCCATTTTCTGATTTGGAGGAAATAGACCTTAACTTTTTAAAAGTGTTTTAATTTTGGCGATGTGAACTTTCTTGCATCTGGAACAACGGTCTAAATGTGCAAGGGTTCTTAGTTACATCAGACAAAGAAAAATATACCTTTGGCATAGTCATGTTATGATTGAGCTTATGGGTATGTGGGGCCAAAAGTTAACCCCAGCTTTTATTTTGATTTTTTTAAAATATGCCTGGTCTCTCATGGGACCCTGTACACCTTATCTACCAGGAAAAGTTGGATATCGGTGACTCTAGGATGGCCTTTAAAATTCCTAGTAATTATTTTTTTTTACTATGTGATTTTTATAGTTGCCATGTATTGTGGACCAAGTAATGTAGCCCACCTGAATTGGATAGTGCAGGCCCACGTGCTTCCAACTTGGTTTATGGAACAGGTAGGATACAGAGGCATATGAAATATAGGACAACATTGCATGTCATCAGAAGCCCTATTGGTGATTGTGTGTGTGTGTGTGTGCCAGGAGCAACTTGAGAAACTGCAAACCACTTCTGGTGTGAGAGAATTGGCTGTCTCCAAGGACATTGCCCAGGGGACGCCCGGATGTTTGATGTTTTACCATCCTTGTAGGAGGCTTGTTTCATGTCCCTCCATGGGGATGTTTTTGTTTGATGAATACTATGTGTGAAGGAAAGATTCTAAGTTCTTAATTCAACTCAGTATGGGGAAATGATTATCTTTTTTATAATGAAAGTGCAAATAAGTGCTCTTATTTACATCTCTGCTGGTCCTACCATACTAATATGCAAATCCTATCCTGGTTCAGCTATAAGCAAGTATCCATTTCAGCCTTGTTATCTGTTGGAGTTTAGGTAACATGGCAGTTAGCTTTGGAGCCTATGCATTGGATCTAAGTGTGTTTTGTGAATGGAAAATAGTTTTACCCTTGGAAAGGCAAATAGGCATTTTTTGTGTGTCCACTTTACACTGCATCAGCCTTCCCATGCTCTAATACCCCCCTCCTTCCAGGTAAGAATTTAAGAGAATTAAGGGTAGAGGAATCACATCTCCCAAGCAAATTCTGGATATGTGTTTGGATATGTTAATGTGCACTAATACAAGGCAAATGGTGCCTTAAAATAGCAAAATAAGGAGACAAGTATAGTTACATTGAACTTTATACCTCAACCAAAATTGAATTTGATGCAGCAGTACTTCACCATTAAACTTTGGAATTTATTAAAGAAATTAAAACACAGGTTCATTTCGAGAAAATCCAACATTAAGCTCTTCCATATCTGGAATGCTGCACCTTAGTATAAGCAAGCAGAATCTTTTGATACATCTTTTAAAATTCACGTCTCTTTTGAACCGTGAATATTTCACGGTTCACTTGTGGACTCGCCGTTTCACGTATTAAAAATATTAATTTAAAATACATATGGTATTTTTGCTGTTTTGTGGGGTTTTGCCGCCGCCGCTCTCCCAAGGTGCTTTCCTGACTGACTGACTGACTGACTGACTTTATTATTTCTGAGTCGCCCTCCACGTTAGTGCTCCGGGCGACTTACACATAGCAATTCAACAATTAAAAATATTAAAAATATTAAAAATTAGATTAAAATATTTAGGGGTTAAATGCAAGGGCCAGGCTCAGGTAGTTGAGTTCCTGGTTCTGCATTAGCCATGGGCTTTCCTAAATAGCCAGGTCTTTAGAGCGGTCAGGAACTGGGGCAGGTCGAGGGAGGCTCTCTGGTCCGGTGGCATCGAGTTCCAGAGAACGGGGGCCACAATGGAGAACGATCTCCGTCTCGTGGCCTCCAGGTGGGCCTCTTTCACGCCCGGGACGCAAAGGAGGTTCTTGTTTGCCGGCGCGGTGTCCTTGAATAGGCAGGCATCAGCAAGCGGTCCTTTAAGTATGTTGGGCCCCGGCCCCGTAGGGCTTTGAAAGCCAAGGTCAAGGTCTTATGTAAGGCTCTATACTCAACGGGCAGCCAGTGCAGGCGCTGCAGGGATGGTGTAATGTGGCATCTCATCGATGTTCCTGTGAGAAGCCTGGCGGCGCGTTCTGCTCAATCTGGATCCTGCGGGTTAGTGACCGGGGCAGACCCACATATAAGGCGTTACAGTAATCCAGCCGTGATGTAACCGTGGCATGGATTACTGTAGCTAGCGCTCCGTCGGGAAGTAGGGCGCCAGTTGTCTCGCTTGGCGCAGGTGGAAGAAGGCCCTTTTGCTCGTGGAGGCAACCTGGGCCTCCATCGACAATTTGGAGTCCAGGATAACACCAAGGCTCTTTACTGAGGGGGACGGAATCAATGGTTCCCCTTCGAAGGGGGGCAGTGGGAAAGGTGGTTCTGGGCGGCCCGGCCATAAGATCTCCGTCTTTGATGGAATTACTTGGAGTGGGTGGGCACGGAGCCATTTTGTTACTGCTTCCAGACCTCGAGTGAAGTTTTTCGGGCACCGAAAGTTGCGCCAGGCTCCAGCTTCAGCTGGAGCTGAGTGTCATCGGCAGATTGGGAGCACCCTAGGCCGACGCTCCGGGCTATACCAGCCACAGGCCGGACATAGATGTTGAACAACGTTGGTGATATGGCGCACTGGGGTACTCCGCACTCGAGGAAAGATTTCCTAGAAGTTTGGCCTAGCCATTCAACTCGCTGGCTACGTCCGCGCAGGAAGGAGCTAATCCAAGCTAAAGCTGCTCCTTGTATCCCTATGGTGGCAAGTTGTCGTGTCAGCAGGTCGTGGTCCACCGTGTCGAATGCAGCGGTAAGGTCCAATAGTACCAGAACTACTGAGCCTCCCTTGTCTAATTGGCAGCGGATATCGTCCGAGATGGCCACTGGGACGGTCTCGGTCCCGTGCCCGGGGCGAAACCCTGATTGAAAGGGGTCCAAGCCATCTGAGGTCTCAAGGAAGTTTTGTTCCCTCCTCAGTCCTCCCTCCCTCCAGCCTTGAAGGGCCTTTCCTTCACTTTATTTTAAGTTTATAGACTTAAAATAGTGTATAACTACTAAAATAATGTATAAATATTAAAATAGAGTATCTTTTCATTGCGGTTTTTCACTTATTGCGGAAGGTCCTGCAACCTAACCCCAGCAATAAGTGATGGAACACTCTAAATCATTTGTCTTAAATCATGGCTCCAAGAAACTAAGTCATCATTGAAAATTCCACCTAATTAGTTAATAATTTTTAAGGTAGGCTAACTAGACAGTTTCTGGTCTCTCTCTCACCTGACTCTTGAGATCCCTAAAGTTAGTATGAAAAGGTAAGCTAATCCATTTTCCTCATTTTAATAATTGCTGAACACATGTGCTTGCAGGAGCAATTGAGAAATTGACTACTATAAGAACATAAGAAGAGCCATGCTGAATCGGACCTCAGCCCATCTAGTCCAGCATTCTGTATCACACAGTGGCCCACCAGTTGTACACGGGGATCTCTAGCAGAAGGGAGGGCAAAACCCTGACCTGCTCCCGACCCCCACAACCAGTACCCAGGGAAATCCTGCCTACCTCAACCAACTCCGAGGTGGCACTTGAATGTCCTTTTCAGTAACTACCGATACACTTGGTATCCATGAATCTGTCTAATCCTGCCTTGAAGTTGTTCAGGCTGACAGCTGTCACAACCTCCTCTGGAAGTGAGTTCCATAACCCAATGACCCTCTGGGTGAAGAAATATTTCCCTTTATTAGTCCTAATTTTCCCACCTTGGAGCTTCAGGGAGTGCCCTCTAGTCCTAGTGTTTTGTGACAAAGAAAATAATTTTTCTTTATTCACCTTTTCTATCCCATGCATGATTTTATACACTTCGATCAAGTCACCTCTTAAACGCCGCCTTTCAAGGCTGAAAAGACCAAGGCGTTGCAACCTGATTTCATAAGGGAGCCGCTCCATCCCTTGGATCATTCTTGTTGCCCTTTTCTGTACCTTTTCCAGTTCCGCTATATCCTTCTTAAGGTGCGGAGACCAGAATTGTACACAGTACTCCAAATGTGGCTACTTAAGACTACTATAGTCTTAAGTAGCTTGCAAAGAATTTATTTATTTATTTACCTCATTTATACCCCGCCCATATCAGCCCAAAGGCGACTCAGGGCCGCGAACAATTGGCACAATTCGATGCCGTTTAAAAACATCAATAGGATAAAACATCTCATTACAATATCTAAAAACATCAAAAACAATTTTTAAAGTTTTTACAATTTTTAAAAAAACTGTCATATATTTAGTCCATTATCCATTCCGTCGTCATCATTCCTAGGTCAATTCAAAGTCAGTTAACTAAGCTGAAGCTCCAAATGCTTGCTCAAAGAGCCAAGTTTTCATTTTTTTTCGAAAGGTAAGGAGGGAGGGAGCCGATCTGATATCCCTGGGCAGGGAGTTCCACAGCCTCAGGGCCACTACAGAGAAGGCCCTGTCCCTCGTCCCCGCCAGATGTGCTTGTGAAGCTGGCGGGATCGAGAGAAGGGCTTCCCCTGATGATCTTAAATCCCTGGTGGGTTCATAGGGAGAGACACGTTCGGATAAGCTGGGCCAGAACCGTCTAGGGCTTTATAGGCTAAAGCCAGCACTTTGAATTGTGCCCGGTAGCAAAATTGTAATCACAAATTGGTATGCTTCATTGTCTTGTTGATTTATGAACCACAGATATCAACTATTAGTTCCTGTTAAGTAGCTGAACTGAAAAAATGATGTATTGTACATTAAAACTGTTGTATATGCTAAGAAAACCCATCACTTGCCATCAAGAAAGAATAAAAGTGGTCCTTGTGAGCTAGATTTGACACAAGAGCCATCTCAGTATAATGTTGACAGCCTTACAACTTTGATATTTAACATACAGTATGATTGACTACATTTACTTAACTGTGTAGGCTTCTATGATTGCCTATAGCTATTTTAGGATCTCATTTTGACAAGTTGAAGTGTGTCTTACGCAATTTAAAATGAGAAGGATTGACAGTGAGAAACAGAGCAAAACCTTACTGAACAGTCACCAGCCAAGAAATGTCATGGCTCCATATGCCTTTATAGGTAGGGTTTGAAGATGGCCTTAAGTACATTGTGCCTGCAAGGCAGGCAACCCTGAGGTTAAATTGCAACTGCTAGACACTCAGTAACCGACCTTGGGTCAAAGCTTCCCACCTGCAATACCTTTAAAATTAGTGAGGATTTTGTTCCTCTGGCTGATACACTGCAACTCAAGGTAGCATATTGATGAGTGAAGGGAGTCATAGTCCAATGACATTAGGAGAGCCACACATTTCTTCATCCTTGCAATACTGACATAAAAACTCTTTAGTTACCATATAGCTAGATTCCATGACTTCTCAGCAAAGTCTGAATGACAGCTGTGTAACATTTTTTGCTGATTTCTGACAGTTTCAGGTGGTACAAGGGCTGTAAAGTTAGGCGTTTTCAGAAATTTACTGACCCTGGCTTCAAAATAAGTATATTATAACAATATGTAGTAAACATATTTAAATATATTTTATGTCCTGTGTTTTATCAAAGCACTAAATAATTCATATCGTAATGAAAAACCCCTTTGCTGCTATTTCATTATAGTAATTTGTCATATGTTGAGCATACCAAACCTGAAAAGCAGTATTCCAAAATGTTTTGCTGTTACGTACCCACTTGCATCTTCAAATCGGCAGCTGCAGATAAATTATACTTAGGGTGCATCTACATTGTAGAATTAATGCAATTCGACACCATTAAAGCTGTAGTTTTAAAAGGTCTTTAGCGTCTGCCTCACCAAACTACAAATTCCAAACTGCATTAATTGTACAGTGTAAGTGTGCTCTCAACCCACATTAATTAACATTTCCCATTTATGAAGGGGTCAAAGGTTTGATGTACTGACTTCACACTCCTGGGTGCTATTTCTAAATAGTGAACCCTGTATTAACCACATGGAAGCAAATTAGTCAGGGAAGCATATAACTCGAAATGAAAGCAACTCAAGTAAGTGTTCAACTTACATCTTTTTATTAGTCATAAGATTACAAACAATCTATTTTTTCCATGACACGACTGAAAATAGATCTTAAAACCATCTTTTATAAAAACACTTTAAAATGAATGCTTTAAAACATTTGAGGAACATTATAGCACTTAAGTGTTAAAAGCAATGTCCTGTCTATTTTTCCACATACTTTGAGCCATTTAAGTAACGCATTTCTAAAATACAAATGCTGAAAAGTACAAACTAGAAGGCCTTGAGAGGAGTTGTATTTTGAAAATATATCAGCTCCGTAAGATGTATTTTCCTTCTTGCAACACCAAATTCTTTTTGGATCTTTTTTCCTACTATAATGGGCAGCAGTTCAAACAAGTATTAGTTTAGCTGCTCCTAGAAATGCTGCATATCAGAAACAGTGAACACAAGGTGCACAATTTTCTGGTGCAAAGTATGGCACAATATTATGTGCGGTTTTGAGCTAGTTACCTGCCACTTAAGTGATTTTTAAACTAAGAGGGAGTAGACAGCCTTCACCCTCTTCACATTCTTATTAGCTCAGTCCCTTCCTGTCTGGCAACAATGGAGAAAGTGTGCTGGGTGAAATTGGTAAGAAATTAAGGAGGCTTGAGTTGAGTAGCACCTTGGTTTGTCACAATAAATGGAAGAACAAAATACAATGGTGTTATTGTCATCTTTACAGTCTCATTTCAAATACCTTTGCAAAGTTTAACATACATTGCCTTCACTGGTAAACTGCCATTTGCCCTAGCCTCCCATATTTTGCTAATAATGCATATTGTACAGCATTTTAGATCTCTTGTAACAGCATGACTATTCTGGAAGGAAGTCACAATTATTATTCATCCTATACTTTGGCTGTTTTACTGCATATAAGCATGTTGCCAAAGCAGCCTGTTTTGAAGCAAGGAGATGCTTCATTGAAAGCTCACTTGGTAAAACATACTAAGTGTCGGAGCCTGTATTGATGAGCAATAAATAATTTAATGAAATCTGTCTCACTCATAGTGAATAACAGCGTAGCTAGAGCAGTTGCAAGTGAAAAGTCCAAGAAGCTAAGCTGAAGTGCAGTAGATCTGTCTTAGATCATTTCAGCCACTTCACTGGAACTATAATTTAAATAGTATGACACTGTGTTTAGAAAAGTGTAAGGATGTCATGTTGCAAGACATCGGGGTACAGATAAGTTAGTGTTCATATACTCAACATATTGTTTCATGATTGTTTTACCAGAGCTTTTAGATTTTTCTTAGAATGAATACTAGTGGAAGCCAGAGGCACATTTCAGTTCAGGTCCACAGATATAAAGAACTGATTTCCTGAAAAAGTCCTTTTGAAGTACAGCAAATTTCTTCTGCTTAACACTTTTCACTAGTCAATTAGAGTCTTCATTTTTCCTGTAGACTTCAGCATGTGTGGCCCAAACTGAGAAAAAAAAGAGAATTAAAAGAAATACTGCATATTGAAAATAATGTCATACATCAGCCTTTTGGGCTATAGCTGTCATTCAGTATTAACCATGCTAGCATAGTTTCCTTAATCCAACAACCTAAAAGAGCTGTATGCCATCTGGTTGAGCTAGCTGCTGCAAACTATAGCAATATATGAAATCCAAAAGGAGCTCTTGTGTACGGTTCTTTCATGAGTTGATCATGAAAGAAAGCAAGAACTGCTGAAAATGTTGGTTTATTATGTAGCATGCTTCTATATGCTAACTGACTTGGCTCCTCATGCTCCTGAAAGAAGTTAAACTAAGGATAAACGTTTGTAGTTCTGAGGGCTGCATTATGCATCTCCCAAGAAACCAGCAGCCACTCATGAACATGGACCCCTTGACCCTGATGATGGGTAGGCTTTCACCCAGGTGTGGGAAAAGTATAACATACAAGGGTTAATTTACTTTGCACCCAAATGGCCTCTAAAGAAGGAAGGAGAGCATGTTCACAATCTTTCTCTCAGGAGATGCCTGTTTATTAAAACAGGAAATCTGCCTGACATTGCGTTACTCGTGCAATTTTCTTAAATAACTGGGTCAGTTATGTTGCTTTGCAGAAAAAAGGACCCTCTTGTACCTAAAATGGCCTAATGCGATCCACTCCCTGGAGGCCATTCTGGGGATGTCTTGTGCCAAGAAAAAAGACACCCCCCCAACCCAAACCAAAACTGCTTTTTCATAACTTTTGTGTGGGCAGTCCTCCAAGTTCTCCTAGATCAGATCTTTCCAAATTGTGTCACCTATAGTCCATTTATGTTACATGAAAACTCCCTCCACCTCCACAAAAAAGGCTGCCAGATGAGTCATAGGCTTGGCAGCCACTTTGAGGGGACATGTTGGCTGCCTCTGAAGGAGGAGGAGCAAGCAAGAGCAACAGTAACCGTGGCAGTAGGCACTTGGGCAGTGCCAAGCCTCCTTGTTCTCAGCTCTCCACTTTGCCCCCATTGCAACAGCCCTAGCTATGGGGTGGGAGTGGGGATGATGAGGAGAGTGAGGAAGAGGAAGATACCCTCAAAGGGCATCCAGACCAACACCCTGCAGCCAGGTAGGAACACACAAACAAAACATCCCTAAATGACCATTCAGCCTTCATTTAAAAACCTCCAGAGATATTTAATCATTACATAAGTGGTGTACCAGTGATGTTTAAGTGTAGGTACTGTAATGTTTATAATTTGCACAATTTGTTGATTGAGTTGCAGTAATTATAACTAAGATGGATAAGTTTCTAATTAAGAAAATATAATTTGTTGACAATTATGCTTGTAACTAACCACATGGAGGGACCATAGAGGAAACTATACAAGAATCAACCATAGTACATACGAGTGTAAAGGGAAAAAATCCAAATCTTTTTCATACATTAAAGATTATATGAAATAACATACACACACCGTATATACTCTAATATAAGCTGAGTTTTTCAGGCCTTTTGGGGGGCTGAAAAAGCCCACCTCGGGTTATATTTGAGTGAAGCTGCTGCAGCCGTTACCAAGACTTCTAAGTCCCTGGCCTTGCCTTCGCCTCCACAGCCTCCTCTTGCTACCAGGGGCCTTCAGTCGCAACAAGGGGCCTGAACTGGCAGCAAGAAGCCTTGCAGCAAGTGGAGGACAAAGCGGATGAAGCGGAGGCCTCTTGCTGTGAGCATAGGCAAGAAGGCAGAAGTGGTTCATAGCAAGAGGCCTTCGCTGTGTCCACTACATCCTCTGCTCACTGCAAGGCGCCTTGCTGCGACCGGAGGTCCTGCACTCGCTGCAAAGGGACTCTGGTTGCAGCGAGGGGTTTGCACTGGCAGCATGACGCTTTGCCACAAGCGGAGGACACAGTGGATGCAGCGGAAGCCTCTTGCTACAAGCGAAGGCAAGAGGAAGAGGGGGCTCACAACGAGGGCCTCCACTGTGTCCGCTTAATTCTCCACTCTTTGTGAAGCCCTTCGTTGCCAGCGCAAGCCTCTTGCTATGACCGGAGTTCCCTCATTGTGACCTGAGGCCCTGAGATCGCTGTGAGGGGCCTGAGCTCATTGCAAAGGGCCTCCAATTGCAGTGAGGGACCTGCACTGGCAGCGAGAGGATTGCAGCGAGCGTAGGACGCAGCGGAGGCCTCTTCCTACAAGCAAAGGCAAGAAGGTCTCCACTGTGTTTGCTTTATCCTCCGCATGCTGTGAGGCCTCTTGCGATCGGAGGTCCTGCTCTTGCTGCGAGGAACATCCAGTCACAGCAAAAGGCCTGTGCTGGCAGCAAGAGGCCTCGCAGCGAGCAGATGATGTAGCGGATACCTCTTGCTGTGAATGAAGACAGAGGGCAAGAAGGCAGAAGGGGATTCTACTAGATTGGCCAGGGGGTCCCTTCCAACTCTACTGTTGTTGTTATTATGGCTGGATGGACATCTGTTGGGGGTGCTTTGATTGTGCTTTCCCTGCATGGAGACAGAATGGAGGGGGTTGGACTAGATGGCTTTAGAGATCCCTTCCAACTCTAGGATTCTATGAAAGGAGTCTTAGTCGTCAACCATGAGCCAAAAGTGTGATGCTGCAACTGAAAAGGCCAATGCCGTTATAGGCTGCATCAATAGGAGAAATCTGAGAGAAGGAGAAGGCGAAAGGGAACTGATATGACACTTTATGTCAGCTGGTTATTTAATTGCTTTTCATTGTAATTACTTAATGCAACTGTTTATTTTAACTTATTGTAGTGTTTAGTATTGTCTTTAGTTTAATTTTTTTGTTTATATAGGCATTGAATGCAAGCGTCTGTAACTATGTTGGAAGTCGCCCTGAGTCCCCATGTGGAGATAGGGTGGAGTACAAATTATTTATTTATTTACTTTATTTCTATTCCACCCTTCTCACCCCGCAGGGGACTCAGGGCGGATTACAATGTACACATTACATTTAGACACACAAGACAGACAAATTTATTTTTAAGTTATTGTTGATACCATATTGTTTTTGTTGACCCTCCTTTTCCACTTACAGAGCTAGTTTACTCTTTTTCTTTGAAATATGTTAAATATTCAAAAACATTTAACCAACAGATGCCTCAGTTAATGTAATTTTATTCAGATCTATTTTTATTTTTGAAATTTACCTGTAGCTGCTGCATTTTCCACCCTCGGATTATACTCAAGTCAATAAGTTTTTTCAGTTTTTTGTGGTAAAATTAGGTGCCCTGGCTTATATTTTTGCCGGCTTATACTCGAGTATAGACGGTATATGAAACTCTTATAAGGTATTGGCTTAACTTCCAGGTGGCTAGTAAAACTGAATTACCATGTTAAAGGAGGTATCTCTAAAAAGAGTGTCACCAACATGAACAATTTGGAAAGCTCCGTCCTAAGGGCTGATATCCTCCAACAGATACCCATGCCTGCTTTAATGTCACTCATATTCCAGTGATTTTGAACAGACCCACTACAACAGTAATAATAGTGATTATTACTGTTGTTGTTATTAATTAATCGCCTCTCCTTGTGTCCCAAGGCAGGGTACAACATGATAAAACTGAACACTATTAAAATACGTATAACAAACATACACAGGTAAAACGCAAATTAAAAATACTGATAAAATGTAGGCTAAAATTCACAAGTTAAAATTGACTGGCTAGGCCTGTCAAAAGAGTTGCGTCTTAAATTCTGAAAACAAACTCTCTCCCACATAATGGTCAATACCAGACCTGGGCAATTGCCGGCCCTCCAGGTGTTTTGGACTTCAACTCCCAGAAATCCTAGCCAGTTTACCAGCTGTTAGGATTTCTGGGAGTTGAAGTCCAAAACACCTGGAGGGCCGGCAATTGCCCAGCTCTGGTCAATACCATCACTGAGATGGAGGATGCTTTAATTCCATGCAATTAATATCAAGAAACATTGTTCCCCTGTTGTTATCCCAATGTAGGGAGTAGGTGGAAATAAAATAATTTGCATGCCTCCTTCACAAGCATAATATACATTCAAAAACAGGGCATGCAGAGAGTTACGCTCGCATGGTCAGATGTTGGTGAGAGCCTAATTTTGTTTGCAGAATTAGAGGATGGTAACATCCTCCAAGCATGTTGTCTTGTGCTGGTGTGGCAACTGTAGGTAGAGTTCTTATAATGGTCTACACATGCCCTCATCCCCCAAACATAGCCTGAGGCAGGATAAGCTCTGCCTTGCAGCTAGTTCTGGCATCGCATCTCCACCCTTCTGCCCCCAAAAAACAGTAATCAAGTTCAAACCCTGATGTCAAACTCTGGTTCAAGTTAATATAATTCAGGGGAAAATGTATGGGAGGGGATTTAAAGTTTGCCACTCCATTTAAAATGACGCAGTTTCTAGTGAGTCACTATTTGGACACAGCACTTACTGGTCTGGTTTCAGAGGCTGTGGTCTGTTCTTCATTTTTATTTGAGCTGTCATTACGGTATCGATATGCAAATTTTTTCTTAAGAGCTTCAGCTATTACTGCTGCAGGATCAGTTGGGTCCGTTTTTCTTTTTGTGCTTTCATCTGGCCTTTAAAATAAGGAAACAAAACAGAAACTAAAATTAGATGCATACGAATCGGTTTCATACAGATTCTATGGCATTCTCCATCTTCTATGCCAGTGTTTCTCAACCTTCCTAATGTGGTGACCCCTTAATACAGTTCTTCATGTGCTGGTGACCCCCAACCATAAAATTATTTTCATTGCTACTTCATAACTAAATTTTGCCACTGTTATGAATAGTAATGTAAATATCTGATATGCCAGATGTATTTTCACTCACTGGACCAAATTTGGCACAAATACCCAATGTGCCCACATTTGAATATTGATTGGGGGGGTTGATTATGTTCTTTGGGATTTGTAGTTGCTGGGATTTATAGTTCACCTACAATCAAAGAGCATTCTGAACTTCACCAATGATGGAATTGAACCAAATTTGGCACACAGAACTCCCATGACCAACAGAAAATACTGGCAGGGTTTGGCGGGCATTGACCTTAAGTTTTGGAGTTGTACTGTAGTTCTCCTAAATCCTGAGAGCACTGTGAACTCAAACAATGATGGATTTAGACCAAACTTGGCAATATGCCCAAATATGAACACTGGTACAGTTTGGAAAAAGATACTTGATATTTGGGAGTTGTAGTTGCTGGGATTTATAGTTCACCTACAATCAAAGAGCATTCTGAACCCCACCAATGATAAAATTGGACCAAATTCCTCACACAGAACCCCCATGAACAACAGAAAATACTGTCTTTTCTGATGGTCTTTGGCGACCCCTCTGACATCCCCTCGCGACCCCCCCCCCCAGGGGTCCCGACCCCCAGGTTGAGAAACACTGTTCTATGCCATCCCCCATCTGATATGCAGCAGAAGCAGCCACAGTCCCTGGTTCAGGGCCTTTTCTCTGAAGTAACAGAAAATATTGAGGTGAGAACTGTTATAATAGATTTTACTTTAAAGAGCAGCTACCTTCCGTTAAGCAACATTCCAACTGGATGTAATTTTACACATTAATTCCTACAATTAAGCCAAAGAAAGAAAACATGCACTCACCTTTTCACTGATCGCAGCTTTACATTGTTCATATCTTTGAGGATATCTAGCATATTTGGTATTTCAGGCTTCTTTGGCTCAGTATCCAGTAAAGTCTGACCCGATTTCATTCTTTTCCCTTTGCGTTCCTTAATAAGATCAATGGCATTGGTACTCTGCTGAAACAGTGGTGGAGGTGGCAGAGGAGGAGGAGGAGGAGGAGGAGGTGGTGGCGGTGATGGCAATGCTGAGGTATAAGCTGATGCAGCAGAATTGATTCCAGCTGTGACAACATTGCAGACGTAAATAAGACACAATAAGACACATCACATTTCAAAAGCAAACCCCAGTCAAATCTTCATTCCTGCACTATTTCCTCTCCAGTGCAAGAAGCTGTGGAAAGTGGCTGCTGAATATCTCTTGTAGTGTATAAGTGACTTGGTTTTGGAGGTACATGCAGACACAAGTCATCCCACTGTAAATGCTTGAACAGCAGTCATGCCGGTCAACATTATGCAAATTATTCCCTGACTAAGCAGCCACAACACTGCAGATTTAACAGACACTGGTCAAGAGACAAATACTCATCACCTTATAGATCTGTCTTTAAAAGAAACAAACTTTGTAAGACAAAGGATACTCAAATGGATTGAAATACTATTCTAGTTAAGGCCTATTAACTGAACAACTTTTCCAATTTCTATCTAATTGGTGTGGATTACAGATTACAGTGTTCCCTCACTTATTGCTGGGGTTAAGTTCCAGGACCTCCTGCAATAAGTGAAAAACCTCGATATAGGGAAGCTCTATTTATTTTAATATTTATACATTATTTTAGTAGTTATACACTATTTTAAGTCTTTATAAACTTAAAATAAAGTGAAGGAAAGGAAGGAAGGAAAGGCCCTTCAAGACAGGAGGGAGGGAGAACTGAGGAGGGAAAAGTGTCTTGGAGAGCGGCAGCAGCAAAAACCCGCAAAACAGCAAAAATACCATGATATATATTTTAAATTAAAATTTATTTATTTTTAAAATATTTTTATTGTTTTATCATTGTCAACACGATTATTATACAATGTCTATTTTACAGCAGATTCATGATATTCATTACTAACTACAATACAATACTTTAATCTTTGACATCTGCCATTATTTTTCTTATATGTTTTTGTATCCCTCACCACTGTGCTCCCCTCCCCCCTTCCCAAGCCATAGCTTTTTACATATCATTTGTCCAAAATTTCATTTCTTCTTTTGGAGGTAACTTGCCTTCTTTCTTTTTTAGTCCTTTTTCGATGAATTTTCTCCATACCTCATAGAAATCACTTTGTTTCCATATACCTCTTTTTACTTTTAATATACATGTTAACTTGTCATTTATTGCCAATTTCTACACTTCCTTATACCATTCCTCTATTTGTATACTGTATTTATTTCTTTTTTCCAATTCCTTGCTATAAGCAATCTTGCTATTGTTAATAGGTTTGTTATCGCATCTTTATCTTTTTTTCCAATTGTTTATTATTATATAATGATAATAAGGCTATACTAGGAGTTCTTTCAATTTTAATATTCATTATATCCTCTATTTCTCTAAATACTTTTGCCCAAAATGTACTTACATATTTACATTGCCACCACATATGTATATATGTTCCTGTTTCTTGGCATCCTCTCCAGCAATTTTTCGAGTAGTTTTTATTTATGTTTGCTATTCTTACTGGTGTAAGGTACCATTTCCATATTAACTTATAATAATTTTCTTTAACCCTTATTGATACATTTTTAAATGTCTTTGTCTCCATAATTGTTGCTACTCTGTTTCCTTTATTTTTAACCCTAAATCTTTTTCCCAGACCTCCTTAAGGGTATTATTTTTTGTTTTTCCTTCCTTTATTTCCATTATTATCTTATATACTTTACTAGTTATTCCTTTCAAGTTTTCGTGCTCTTTTACATCCCTCCCATCTTGTATTATTTGTTCGAGTTGGTTAAACTTATTTCCTTTTTTATTATTTCCCCCCCAGTTTTTAAACCATTGTTCTAATTGTATACAATGGAACCATGTCAATTTTATTTCTCTAAATTCTTCCATAATCATTTCCTTCTTCATTCCAACCTTTATCCAGTCCCCTATTTTATCTAATTTTCCCCCCTTGGTTTTTTATCCATTACTTGCTTTAAATTTTTTGGAAATTTCTTTTCCATTACAATTGGGGTTATTACTGAACCATCCATTATTAATGATCTCCTATATTTATTCCATAGTTCTAATATATTACTTAACATTGGGTTTCTAATTTCCCTAATTTCTTTTCTCGTAAACTGTTTAAAAAATATATTCCACATTTCTTCCTCCACTTTTCCCGACTCCTTTCTTAGCCATTCTACCCCATCTTTTTTAATCATTCCTTCTATAACCAATCTCAATCTACTTGCTTCATAATATTTTTTAATGTTGGGGAGTGCTAAACCTCCTTCTTTTTGCGATTTATAACTGTTTATTTAATCTATTTCTCTTATTATACCACGACTGTTTATTTAATCTATTTCTCTTATTACCATTACAATATTTATTTATCATTTGTTGCCATGTTTAATTCTTCTTTTGTAATTTGCAGTGGCAGCATTCTGAATATAAAATTTATCTTTGGGAGTATTTTCATTTTTACTAGTGCTATCTTTCTGAACCAGGATAAATGTATGTTTTCATACTCTATTTTTTTTAACATCTTTTCTCAATGCTAGTACATTTACCTCTTCCATTTCTTTTGAATCTTTTGTTATTATTACTCCAAGGTATTTTAATTTATTCTTAATTCTAATTCCCATTTTTCTTTGTTCTATAAAATCTTTTTCTTCTTTCTTTGTATAATTAAATAGCATCATTTCTGACTTATTCCAGTTAACTTGTAAACCCATTGTTTTCCCAAGTTTCTCTAGATGATCCTTTATTTTATCCATTTTACCTACTATATTTTCTATAAATAACAATGTATCATCTGCAAATAAGCTCACCTTCTGCTTTTCCTTTATTCCTACCCTTTCTAAGTTTTTATAGTTCCTAATGGCATTTGCAAATAATTCTATCACCATCACAAACAAAATTGGTGATAGAGGCATCCTTGTCTTGTTCCTCTTGTCACTTTTATTTCTTTTGTCACCCCATCGTTTATATTTACTACTGCTGAATTTCTTGAATGATATTGTTCTAGTAAACCTTTTATTCTACTTCCCAATCCAAATGTATTCATAATCTCCCTCAAAGCCCACCATTCCACACAATCAAAAGCTTTAAATATATCTAATGATAATATCCCTACTTTTATATTCCTTTCTTGGACCACAAAAATTTTGTTTAATACTCTCCCTATCAGGTTTGACATCTGTCTTCCTTTTACAAACTCACATTGATCTTTTTTATATATTTGTACATACATTTATTCATTCTATTGGCTATAATAGCAGATAGAATCTTTGCATCCTGATTAACTAGTGATATGGGCCTATATGACACTGGGTCTGTTAAATCTTTATCAGGTTTTGGTATTAATATTATCAATGACTTCCTCCATGATTCTGGGATGTTCTCTAATTTTTTTAATCCGTGAAACAGCGAGTCCGCAATAAGCAAACCGTGAAGTAGTGAGGGAACACTGTATATTGAGAGCCAGTGTGGTTTAGTGGTTTAAGTGTTGTATTACAACTCTGGAGAGACCAGGGTACGAATTCTTAATCAGCCATGGATACCTACTGGGTGACCTTGGGTAAATCATACTCTCTCTACCTCAGAGGACAACAAAGGCCAAACCTTCTCTGAACAAATAATCTGCCATATTGAAAATGATATGAAGGCACATCAACAAGACCAAACAAAAATTATGTTTCAATTACTTTAGTCAAAAAAACCCCCATAATACCAAGATACAGCCTGGTCCCCTCAGTTCATGAAAGTTAGATAAGAAATTGGCTACTGTAACTTCATTTTTAAGAGGCCAGCATTTATAATACAACAAAATCCCAGCACCCAAATCAATAGCATGTCCTGGAATGAAAATCATTTAAAGATTATATATATATATAATTACTTTGGTTATCAAATTAAGAAGGAGCAATACCTGCCATCAAATTCTGTTTTTCTTGTAAGCTTAAAATTTTGGCTATTTGTGCTCTTAAACTAGCAAGTTCATTTTCTAATTCACTAATCTTCTGCAAAGCTTTATCATTTGTAGCCACTGCATTACTGGAGTCTTCTTTATCCTGAGACTTTTTTGGTATTTGATCATTTGGGTCTCTTCCTCGACAATCTTCATTGTTACAGAATGATTTGGATTTGGGCTGTATTTCTGATCTGTAATCAAGAAACACAAGTTTAATGCCGGTATTTACTAGCATAAATTCCACTAAGAAGCAAATGCAACCTATTACTGAACTCTGGAGAGGAACAAGTCCTTGGAGGCAAGCCTTTATTGACCTACAAATAGCCTCTATATTTTAAATTGCTCACTTACAACAGGATACAAAACATGGATGGTATTACAGGGATAAGACCCTCCCACAAATCCAGATGCCACATCCTGATAAGTGTCAGTTAAATCTGCACTGCTGTGGCAGCTGTTGTCCCTACATCTATTCTGGGAGCAATAGTGATATTTCCATCCTGTGCTAGCAATGCCCCTTCACATTACATTGGAGTCCCAGGACAGTATTTTACTCAATAAGATTGATGAATGCACATGTGACACTAAAAATGGCAATACCCCAAAACCAGTTGCAAAATATTTCAATCTCCCTGGACACACAAAAGTGATTTATAGGTTGTAGTCTTTTTGAATGAAGAATTTACACATGAAGACTAGAAAGAGAAACTGAACTGAATTATTATTTACACATTCCAGTCCATTAACAGAGGTATGAGCAAATAACAAGGCAATGGCTACATAACACAAGAAATATATTTATTTATTTATTTATTTGTTCAGTCTTATATTCCGCTCCTCCCTGCAGGCTCGGGGCGGGTAACAACATATAAAATAGGCGGCATGTACCAACCATGCGGCCATACAATAAAAGCATAAAAACACATATCATATCATGAGGTACAAAATAAAATACAGAAACATTTCCTTGAAACCCAATTAATACAAAAGTTCTCATTTGTGTACATATAACAGGAATCTTCTCAAAGAGTTTTGAGTCCCGGAAAAACGGATTTTTAACAAATGCAGGAGGTTGTTCTGACCTTTGAAAACTTAATTAACCAACTTATTCAACAAATGTCAATTTGGCGATCAGATTCAATTGTTAGACCACATAAGCCAAACTCTAACTGCCAAGACTGACATGCAATAGTTTGCCAAAAATAATATTAGAGGAGCTGTTGTTCCACATGACATTGTTAACTTGTACAGGGGATGTCCCACCTAAAAGTTTACATCTTAGTCTGTCACATCTAGCCAGTTTCCACTTCAAAACAAATTCTGAAAATTGGATTTTTAAAATTAAGATGCCACAATTGTTTTTCACCTTTCTATAAATATGACATACAACAGTAAAAAATATTTCAATTGTCAACATCATTGTAAGATCATACTTTCAGTAAAGATATGTTCTATAACACGTTACAAAAGTAGCAAGCTGATATGTGCAAAGGCAGAACAGATGAGTAGCATCTCTGCAGGTTTCTCCATTGCCACATATTGCTTAATGGAACAAAGAATAAGCTTAATCACCCCACTATCATGCCATTCCCTACTCTTCCTACTAGCAGTTGGATCTTTAATACCCCAAAGGCATTCCTTTGGGCTTGAGTCAGATTGAGATTCCACCTACACAGAGTAACTGAAGTAATGCTAACGCTACCTTTGAATTTGCTTTTTGTATACTACAAGAGACCTAGCTGCTGAAACTTGACAATGTCTTCTACCATTTATGGAGCTTCATGTTATGCTTCTCTTAACAACACTCGCTGGCATTTAAGTAAACAGGTTATCTATTTATTGTTTGCTGACTTATGGAGGCCCTAAGGCAAACACCCTGGTCACAAGGGACTTGAGAAACATACCTGAGCCGAGTATAGACTTCACTTTCCTCTTCAGCAAGCCATCCTACATCTGCAAGAGAAACTACTCCATCTTCTGTTGGTTGCTTAAAATGGCTGCCTTCTGAACACTGAGAAGTAAGCTTAATAGAGTAGATAATATTAAAAATTAGAGCCACTTCTTGGGCTTTCTGAAAATAGACCATATTATGCTAAGCTAAGGTTCACATAGCCTTACTTCTGTGAGAGTGTATTTCTTTCCTTTTATTAAAGAAATAAACAAACAATACAGGTCACATCAGGGAACAAGGTTTCAAAGTAGATTACAGAAGAGCGAACAGGACTTTTCATACGAGCACAATCAATGAAATAAAAAAAGTTTTCAGCACAATGCAGACTTCCATAAACAGCTGTTTTATGATGCCTGGCACTATATGCAAAATTTTGCCACTAAACTCTACAATGACTAAGTACTGTAAATTGGGAGAGCCACTCAATTTATTAAGTTGATTGTTGTATTATAAATATCTTAATTTCATCAAGTATCTGAAAACAAAGTGCTGAAAATAATATTTTCAAGCAGATGAAAGATGTAAAAAAATCAGCACATGATAGAACTGCACAATAAATTTCTGGTGTATTCTTACCAAATGCCATTCAAGTTGTTCTAGTTAGTAATATTGCATTTAAAAAAAACAGGAATAAAGGAAATTAAACCACTCCATAGGATAGTGCAACCTATACTACAAACAAAGACTACATAACCATCAGATGGAGGTGCCTACGTAAATCAATTATGATGTCTAAGTATGCTTATTTCCAAATATACCTATATAACTAAAAAGCACCAAGCAGATATCTGAGGAGTTGATGCTGTTGCTTAGGAATTGTGGAAGTCTTTATAATCCTGTATTAGACCAGCTGTAGACATATGAAAATTCTTTTAGATTTAAGAACTTAGATGAAAAACAAAGACTTGCTCTTACATATTCTACAGTTTCTTACAATAATTATTTCCTCCCTAGATATTGCTGGATTTCTCTGACATGGCTTTGGCAAGTTTGAAGTAGATGATAAAATAATGGCAAACTGTAATTTATACAGCTTTAAAATTATGGTTCAGCGTTCTAAATGTATAGAATTGGTCAAAACTGTTTATTTGTTTAGATGTCAGTCTCTATGAATGAAGCAATTTTTTTCATTATGGTGTGGCAATGTAAAATACCACACAAACTATAATTAACCATTTAACCATGATATGAAATCAACTAAGTGTAAAGAGTGTCATTTTTGGAGCAATCTAATATTTTGATGTAGATATATTAAAGCACAAACTCAAACCCTGTATCTGCATTTTGTGAGGTCCTCAATTCAGACAGCAATTACACTTGAATGATAGGCTTGTGCAAGCACTATGCCAAAAGTAGCACCCACAGCATTTTAGAAGCATCCTTAACACCTTCCATCTTTTATCTTGCCCTAATTGTACTTTGGTTTTCTATGGTAGTATCATGCACCATAAACCTGTTTCCAGTCCCAGCATATGCAGAGGCTTTATTTCTGGGAAACTGTGCATGTGAGTTGGCTGACATTTTTTTCCCCACAACAGAACAACAAAGACTAGTAGCAAACTTGTTCCTGCACATCTTCAACTTGTTATATAAGCTAAAGAAGAAAAATAAGAAAAGCAAATAAACAATTACATAAGTAAGACAATTATGGCTAAATATGTTTATTCAATCTACAATTCTCAAAAGCAATTAGGTTTAAACACACAAAAGCATTAATAGTGTGAACAAGTTTAAAGAGAAAAGACAAAACTGACTTACAGAAAATTCAGTGTATGATCCTTTGATACAATAGTTAAAGCTAACGAGAAAGAGAAAATGGAAAGAGAGTGGTATAGAAAGTTTCAGTGCAAAGAGAAACTATAGAGAACAGTCAATGCATATCTGAGCTTGTAGAGGGCACCAAAAGTTATTTCTCTTATTGTGTGCCACATTAAATTATTGTTCGGTTCTACACACAAAAGGGAATGAAAACCATTATGGTCTGAAAAATACATTATTTTAAGTTTTTTTTTATTGTCAGGAGTGACTAGAGAAACTGCAAGTCACTTCTAGTGTGAGAGAATTGGCCGTCTGCAAGGAATGTTGCACAGGGGACGCCCAGATGTTTTGCCATTCTGTGGGAGGCTTCTCATGTCCCCACATGAGGAGCTGGAGCTGATAGATGGGAGCTCCCCCTGCTCCCCTGTGGTCCTGCCAGCACAAGAGTTTAACCCAGTGCACCACCGGGGGCTCCATTATTTTAGGTGGCAAGTGAGCAATACCTCCATATCATACTTGCCTAAATACTGCCTAAATACTTGGCCCTTCCTACTTAGTTAGAAACGTCTTTATGGGTTTACAAGTGTTCTTTTGCTCTTAGGTTGGAAGCAAGTTGAAAAAGCAAGTTGAAATGAACCCCTTCTGCTATTTCCGCATATCCAAAGGTCACCTTTACAAAGAGAACAATCCTCTCTGATCTTTTTATTAAAAGGCCTTTGTTTAGCCAATTACATTTAAAAGAAACCTCACTAATATTTCACCAAAGATCAGAAACAGTTAAACAAGTAGGTATGAGGACATAGGAACTCACAAAGAAATATTCTTTAACCTTAGTAAAAGCATAGAATGATTACTTTAACAAATCATGCACCATACTACTAGGCTGATCAGAATGTGCATTACAAATTAAGGTTTAAATTCGTGATTCATTTCTTGAATGCATTAGTCCCCTCAAAGTCAATTGTTACAACCCACATGATTCCAGTAAAATTAAGTGCTACTGTCATATGAGTACAATAGAAACATTGAATTCATGTCTACTGTAGTTTTCACTGAAAGATTTTCTCCATCCCACTTTCACATTTGAATAATGAGTTTTATTGTAGAATCACATAAATTAGCCATCACTTCAAAATGCCTGAATAGCATTAAAAAGGGAACAGTTCTTTAAAACTGCCATCAAAACAGAGGATAAGAGCAAGAACATGTAAAATCAGATCTTTGGATGATCAGTAGCACCCACGGTTTGCAAATACTGTGGAACTAACCAAACTCACAGGGAGACATTTTTCACAAAATAATTAAGATTTCAAACATAATCCTGAATTTTATATTGAAGAACATACCCATTATTTTATGATAGCCCCCAAAACAGTGTTTTATTTAGAATATGTATGTCAAATTCATTCATCTGCCCTTAAAACAGAAAAATGCTGCCACCTTCTACATGCTGGTACTGTCATTCATCATTTTTTACTGTTTTGTTCTATGCTTGAGTCCCATCTCTGGTGTAGGATAAATTTAGGAGGAATGCATAGAAACCCTCCAATTACTATTAATCTTTGTTTGATTCTTCTGGGCATAGAGTTGAAGCATATGGTAACTTTTTAGTGGCTGAGATGATACTTCTTTGCCTAGAAGTAAGTCTCACCAAAACTACTTCTATGTAATTTGAGTAGAAAAAAGCCTGAAGATAAAGACATGCAGTTCTCTCATTTGAGTGTATAGAACATTTTGGCAGCAATATATGTATCATACATATTTATACCTTTTTCAGTCCAAGAAGCCCAAGTTATTAAACCATTACTCAACTCTATTCTTCAAAGCTTCACAGAAAATAAATGGGATCTTGACATACAATGAATGATTCATTAGGATTTTCAGTTCCTCGTGTACTCATTCCACATATCAAGCCCTAATCAAACATAAATGTTGCTACTTGGATTGCAAACAAAATAATGCTCCCAGATTCAGAGCCAAATTCTGATTTTATTAGAGACAAACACACAGAACAACAATTGCAATCAAGTACTCCATATACATTATTCTCAAAAAAGCTACACAAAATGCATGCAGAACATTTGGACAGCAAGTGTCTTAGAAACAAATAAAAACACAGCATCAATTTTCTGTAATATGCAGTTTTCTTTATACTGGTTGCCAACTTGCTCGTGAAGTACTGACTGAAGTGAGGAATTTGACCCTTCAGATGCTTTACACTATAACATTTTTTTAATTTACCAACTAGTACTATTGAAAATTGCAGGCCAAAATTTCTTCATTCTGAGTGAAAACTTGTACTGGAAGTAAATCAGAAAACCTAGTGATATTGACCTATCAAATGAATGTTGCAGACAAAGATCTGTTTATTTACTGGGTAAGAACAGATATTTAATAATACTATCAAAAATAATTAATCCTCACCAAAAAAGGGAGCATTCCTATTTCCCAAGTAGTGTCAAAAGCTTAGTCTGTCAAAAGAAACACCAACTCTACTCTCATCGCTTTGGTGCCACTTCTGCCCTTTTTGAATGCTTGGATGGGAAAATGACAGCATCCAGGGGCTGCTGGCCATAAGGCAACATTAGTACTTTTATTTCTATGCAGAGTGATCCTCGACTTATACATGAGTATGTACTGTCTTGTTTCATTTAGTATGTGTACAGTTAGTTTTGAATATAACGTTTGCTGAAACAGACTGCTCTTTTTTCACACAGAGAAAAAACCTACCCCTGTTCTTTCTGTGCTATTTCTACCTTTAGCTTCTTTTTTTTTTTGTTAAAGTAATGTCCAGGACACCTCTTTGTTAATTGAGATATACCAATAGTACATTCTGGAGGCTAATTTTTCTCAGTTTTGGTTACCAAACATGTTCACATACATTGTTCTAATCTGGGAAACCTCCTGATATATGGAAACAGTTGCCTTGTTTTTTTGGTGTATGTGTGTGTGTTTTGCTTCCAAATTGAGATCGAACTTTCAAGTTACTCAAGTCTGTTATAAGAATAAACAATAACATTTGTCACTTGAGAGGTATTTGGCACTGCCTTCAAACTCACAGATGCTTCAAATTCCTAGACCGGATTAATCACTTACTCCAGTCAGAACAATAACAAAAGTTAAATTTCTTACCTGAAACTGAACCCTTGGGCACTGTATCAGTGAGAGGTTGGTGCCTATTTTCCGTACAATACTCCTATTTGGGCCATAAGGCTTACTTGACCAAAGCTGAAAAGGTGGAAAAGATTATTTTATTATACAAAGGCACTATTTGCTCAGTTTTATACAAAATATAATTTGTTTAAGCATTTATGCAAATCAAATGGATGATAAAGTGTTTCCTGTAAATAAAGCCCAGCAAACATAGAATTACCCAGTGCTGATAAACATGCCTCAAATTGCACTTCAAGCTTATGTACCAAGGGACACATATGCTTTAACAAATGGCCAAGTGCAATATACTGACATTCACAATTGGACACAAAACCACAGTTATAATATGCTATGCGACTATGACCAAGTATGGATAGAGACAGAGACAGGATAGTGTCTCCCTCAGTGAGCACTATCCTCTCTTGTATGCAGAATTACCATTCAGAAGCATGCATTACTGCAATTGCTAATTTCAACTACAGTAGACGTACTGAAGGAATAAGGTTTATTTTGTATTCTGTAACAGATTTAGCAAATTTACCTGCTAAAAGATGCAACTGCACAAAGGCAAGGGATGGAAAACATGTGATCGCCACATGATTTCGATTAATACAAGTAAGCATTGCCATCAACTATACCTAGAGCAATCCAACATAATCCTAAAGATGTAAAATTTTGAGGCCATGGCTGAAACTGGAAAAGACATTTTCTTGTTTTTTCAGAAAAATTGAAAAGTTTGGGGAGAAATATTAAAAATGCTTTTATACACTGTAAGTCAATTTGTGACTTCATCCCCCCCCCCCCCTCTTCTTTTTGTTATTTTAGGAAGATGAAATGTATTGCTGATATGTAAAATTTGGTCTGGCATAGTATTATTATATCTGGAAGCTATGTATATCTTGAATAGCTTGCTATGCTTTCAGTTATGTAAATATTTCACTATGTGCATCACACTTACCGAGTCCATAGTCAACCCAACTTGTTCTAACATTACTCTAAACAGGTACGTCATCCAATAGATCATCTAGAACAATAGAGAGCCTTTTCAAACTTGTAAGTGAACCACCGTAGTTTGCTGGGATGCAGATGTTCCATAGTCACACTGGGAAGAAACATTTATAAACAAGAATATTTATATGAGACTCCCTTAAATCATGAAGAAACTATTTCAAAGAACAAATCCTTAACACTAATCATGACTTCAACATTTACTGCAAATATAAGTATTTAACTGGCACTTATTCAGTGTAAAGCAGGAATGAGTAATTTCCAGAGGTTTGGCAGATAATCCACTAGTTCCTCGGAAAACTTGGGGGGGGGGGGGGGTAGTACGTGCATTCATTATTTTAATCTTACAGTTTAGAAAAAAATTCTCCTAGACCTCCCCAGGTGACAGAGACAGTTGAAAACAAGGTGAATTTGTTCCGTAAGTTCATGGAGGACCATTTACAGAATAAAGCCCATTTAGGTGATGTGGAAGCCTCTCCAAAGTGCCCTTGAAGATGGCATCTTTGTCAGTTTTGCTGCAAAGCTGCCTTTAATTTAAAATGCCACTTTGCATTTTGACACACAATTCTAAAAGAAAAATGCTAATACTCTATCATTATGTAAACCCCTTCCCTTTAAAGTAAAGCAGGTGAGAACCACAGGTCTCTTCTAAAAAGAAGACTTGCTATACTAGAAGACGTCTGGGAGCACAATTTTTATTAAATACAAGGTGCTTGTTTTGCATACACCATTTTAACAGTATACTGACCTAAGCCTTCCCTATGTTGCCAGAGTGCAATCCATCAGTACTAACTAATATAAGCAGGATGCGAGGACAAAGTTGCAGTCCAATAACAACTGGAGAGCTCCAAGTTGTAGTTTGTTTTAAGAAAAGCCGAGAAAAGAAAATCATAATATATAGTGGGACTGCATCCACACTGTCAATTTATTTATTTAAAACTTTTGTACCCCGGCCTTCTCACCTCCATCGAGGGACTCAGACTGGCACAACAGCAAAAATTCAATGCTATACAGATTAAAAACAACCACAACAACATATTAAAATACATTAAAACCCAGCATAAACACCCAGCATAAAACACATCGCCATTAAAACAATTCCACTCAATCTGTAAACGTGGTCATAACAGTCAAGTAGGATGGTATCCAAGATCACAAAAATGAAGAGCAGGGCACATATGATGTATGTCGCCCACCACTGACTTAAACCAATTACACATAGGAAATAATCTCTTTCTGCTTATACAAATATCAAAAAGCGGATGGAAGCAATTATGAAATTATTCAAGAAGGATCGTATTCAAAGGATGGTCATGAACTGGTACTGTAAGTATAACATAACATGTTACAGTCTCTCAGAAATACGAAATATTTTCCCTGCTCTGGGTATTTTTCTGTTAAATTGCAAGCCTGCAATTTCAGCAGCATGATTTATACATAATTTCAGTACCTGTATTTCTGAGGTGGCATGTAAACACAATATAGTTTATGTGTTTATGATAAATGTAGGGATTTTGTAGTTCATAGACAGCTAACAACTGTTTGGGAAAGTCCACTGCAGCAAAAAGACCCCTTAAAGGAGGGGGGGGGGGCGAGAAAACAACAACAAACCCCCACCCCCCAGGGAAGCTGTTCCAGGAGTCCTTCCAACAGTCTATACACCAAAGGAGACAAAAAGGGAACGGGCAGTGCTAACCCTGTCTGACAAGCATACCGGAGTTCTCGTTTTTTTGGTTTGTTTGTTTTTTTAAACTGGTGGCTGAATGAAACAAAAAATCTACATGGAACTGGAAGTCACGTATTCAAAATTACCAGCTCAACACATCTGAATTCTACTTTGCTGCAACATTATAATATGGCATGTATAGACATGCCCATCCACACCCCCCACACCCCATTCTTTTGATGTACCATTTACTCTGGCAAAGCTTATTTTCAGCTGGATGTCTATAAACATATATTTTTAAAATCCATTAAGACAATCATAATGGACATATTTTAAAGTTCTGTATTTTCAGCTGGATGTCTATAAACATATATTTTTAAAATCCATTAAGACAATCATAATGGACATATTTTAAAGTTCTGTAAATCTGCTGTGATAATGATGTAAGGCTTATAAATATATTTAAATAATCATGTGTCTAACCTATAGTTTTAAAAAGATGCTGAGCATTTTTATTTGTGGGACAATGGGTTGCCACAACACACCTGATCCTTTTTTCCTGCAAGTGCCACGGATTTAAGGTGAGCCTTTTAGTATGTAAAGCAAGGCTCTACTACTGAACTATAGTGTTTCTCCAAAAGTGCTATCTAAACTTTGAGAGAACATAGAACTCATGTGTACTCACAGAACTACATGTCATTACTTTTCATATCTCTAAATATTCTTCTCAAAATGCTGACAAAGCAACTATTTCAGTTCCTCAAGCATTTTAACTTACATGTAAAATTCCAGTCACATAAACAAGTTCCACAAGAGCAGGAACACAGTACTATTCTCTCGATACGAGTAGCCTGATCTTAACACTGAAGAAGGAAACAATTATCTGGTCTTACTGACATATGGAGAAGGCCATTTTGAATTTCTGTGACCTTTCAAGTTCAAGGTTCTAAAGGGAGGATTAACTTTGCTCAATAGAAGTTTCTGTTTCCCTCAGCTAAAACATAAACAGACAAATGGGGCAACAGTTTCCATACCTCCATGCAACAGAAGAAACCCTATAAAGCGTTAGCATACCTTGCACTCCTCATCTCATTATGTTTACAACTTTGCCCACAGAGCTGGCACAGATCTGAAAGTGCCAGCATGAGAAAGAGCAACAACTGAAGGAACAAACAGACTTTCAAGGTTAGGCACTGCCTCACTAGAAGTACAAGCCAATGTTTCTGACACAGAAAACAAACAGAAGTCAACAGACAGACAAAAACACATGAGGTTAATTGTTTTAACTTACCTGTTAAAACTTTTTATTGTCCATTTGCACGCTTGTTATCACACTATGTGATTGATAAGACAAGAACTAGACAATTGAACATTCTGACCTTTTTTAAAAAATAGAGCTGCCAACGAGCAACACATACTTTGTAACTCAAGAAGAACCAATGTTTACGTTTTACTGCAAAAGAAACCTTTTTGCCTATGATGAGCAGTTACCTATTTTAGGCCCCATCTCCACTGCCATATGATGCAGATTCATAATATAGTTTAACTGCACTGAATGGCAATGTGAACTCAAATAATTCAGTTTACATTATGAAACTGCATTAAATCGCAGAGTAGATGGGGCCTGCAATACGGGAGGTGGACTAAAATAAGTCAGCCCTTTGTATCCATAAAGTCTGCATCCACAGCTTCAATATTTTCTCCCCAAATATTCCCCTTCCCAAAATTAAAAAAAATCCATTGATTTTATCCTTTTATATCCTGATATAAATGACATCATTTTACTAATATAATGTATATAATGGAACTTGAGCATTGATTGATTTGGATATCCATTAGGTATTCTGAAACAAAACCCCAGTAGACAGCAAGTGCCCACTGCATTTATCTGACTCCTGGATGTGTCGAATTTGTCAATACTTTAATGTATACTGCACTCCTCCCCCTTTATTGTGGTTTTCAGTCCAGGCAGTATCCAAGTTACAAACAAGATAGATTCTTTAGGTTTGGTCTTAAGTGAAATGTGTATGTAAGTCAGAACAAGTACACTTTAAAGTGTATCCATCCATCTAGCTAGCTTTGGATAGATTAGGAAAGGGTTAACACCCCTGTGGTGTTTGTTTCGCTGTCTTTGGCCTTGTTCAGAAGATCTCACCTACCTTTCTGTCCCTGTGATGCTTGAATTTTGAAGGGAAAAAAGGCTGTTGTGGAAACAAGGATTGGTAAGAAAGCTTCAGTGGAGACCCCTTTCCCCCACGATGACTCTCCCAGAAGTAAATTTCCCTTCTTAGGGATAGATTTCTCTCACTTCCTGTTGTCTCACCATCATTCTTAACTAGGAGTTGTTTATAAGTCGGATATTTGTAACTCAGGGCCTAACTGGGGGCGTTGTATCTGAATGACCGTCTCTTCCCCTATCAACCCCAGAGGTCACTTCATTCTGAACAACTGAACCTCCTTGAAGTGTTGTCCTTTAAAGCTATCCGTCTTACACCGACCCGCCGCAGAGCCTTTTCTGTAGTAGCGCCGTCAATCTGGAATACCCTTCCAAGTGATGTGCGGGCCTTGCAGGATTTACCATTTTTCCGTAAGGCCTGCAAGACCCACCTTTTCCGGCTAGCCTTTGATTGCTAAGCTGGAAAACCTTACTTTTTAGTCTAATTTAACATGTCGTTTTACTCCTGGTTTGTTTTTATGTGATTGTGAGCCGCTCTGAGCCCTCGGGGAGTGGCGACGTACAAGTCCAAATAATAAATAAATAAATAAATGTATTGTGGAAAGCAGGTTTGTAGGAAAGGATAGGTTTCACTTCAAGAAATAGAAGCAGCCTCAACAAACGAATCTACAACTAGCAGATAGATTAATAGAGAAATTAATGTAAACACCAAGGGAGAAAACGGAGCAACGTGAAGGGGCAAAATGCATTTTGTCAACAGTGGGGAGCTTTGTCCTTTCATTTATTTATTTATTTATTTTTTATTATTTGGACTTGAACGCCGCCACTCCCCGAGGGCTCGGAGCGGCTTACAATCAGGTAAAACACACAGAGGTAAAAGCATACAGTACATATTAAACTAGCTTAAAAAAGATTTCTGGCCTAGCAATCAAAGGCTAGCCAGAAAAGATGAGTCTGTTCAGTCTGTGAAGGGTAAATATACCCATACTCCAAGCACCGATGTTAAACATGTTAAACTCTACATTGATTACACCTTTCCCCCCTTGATAACTCTTCCAGGAGTGAGTTTCCCTTTCAAGGGGGGAAGATTTCTCTCACTTCCTGTTGTCTCACCCCTGTTCTTAACTAGAGGTCGCTTGTAAGTCAGATGTTTGTAATTCAGGTATTGCCGGCACTGTATTCAGGAGGGTGCTGCACATGCTCAGAGGAACTGTCTCTCACGGATTATTTCTATATTATTATTATGTATATTATAGACGGAGATCTTGTGGCCCGGTCGCCCTGGGCTGGATGAGTGCTGGTTGCCTACCCTGGATGGCGAGCAACTTAGCCCGTCATCCCTTGTAAAGAGCTTGGGTGTCCAATTGGACCCTTTGCTATCCATGGAGACTCAAGTCTCCATGGTTAGCAAAACATCGTTCTTCCATCTTCGACAGGCTAGGCGACTGGCACCCTACCTGTCCTGGCCACGGTGATCCAAGCGACGGTCATCTCGAGGCTGGACTACTGTAACACCCTCTATGTTGGCCTTCCCTTGTCAACAATCCGGAAACTCAAGCTGGTGCAGAATGCCGCTGCTCGCTTGCTGGTGGGAGCACCAGCAAGGGAGCACATCACTCCCATTCTACGGCAACTGCACTGGCTTCCTATTGAGTACCGAATTGCCTTCAAGGTGCTGGTTCTTACCTTTAAGGCCTTACACGGTCTAGGGCCTGTGTACCTGAGGGACCGCCTTACCCCGTACGTTCCCTCGAGATCACTACGCTCGGAAGAGCGCAATTTGCTGGTCATTCCATCGATCCGCTCCTGCCATCTGTCCACTACGAGACAGCGAGCCTTCTCTGCTGCGGCCCCTGTGCTATGGAACTCACTGCTGGACCATACTCGTGCGATGTCAGAGCTCGTCCGCTCTTTTTAGGCTTGCTTTTAGTTAAATCTTTTAGCCAAATCTAAAATGCAAAGGCTCGCTCATGCCTATGTCCAGGAGTTTTAGGAATTTGCAATTCCGTTATTTTACCATTGTTACATCCTGTGTTTTTATTGTATCTTTGTGATCCGCCCCGAGCCTGCAGGGAGGAGCGGAATATAAAACTGAATAAATAAATAAATAAATATTATTTCTATATTGAATTCCAAGTGATACCGTGTTTCCCCGAAAATAAGACACCCCCGATTGTAAGACGTATCGGGGTCGGGGGTCGGCTAATATAAGCCGTACCCCGAAAGTAAGCCGTACCTCGTCCCGCCGCCACGCTGCCGCCGCCGCAACCGGCCCATCGGCCGCGGCACACCTCCGCGACACACCTTTCCGCCAGGCCTCCAAACAAGGGAGGGGAAAGAGAGCCAGAGGGAGGGGGAAGGAGCCAGGGGCGTGGCGAGGAAGCACCACGCCTCTGGCTCTCTTTCCCCTCCCTTGCTTGGAGGCCTGGCAGAAAGGTGTGCCGCGGAGGTGCGCAGCGGCCGATGGGGCCGGTTGCGGCGGCGTGACGGCGGCGGCGGTGTGGCGACGGGGTACGTCTTGGGTTATATAAGACGTACCCCGAAAGTAAGCCGTAGGGGGACTTTTCGGGGGGAAAAGAAAGTAAGACGCTGTCTTACTTTCGGGGAAACACGGTAGTCCCAACTAGAGCAGACCTATGGACGGGCAGCTGAATTTAGATTAGGCCTGGGCAGGCATGTAGCCGGGGGGGGGGGTAAGGGGGCTTCAGCCCCGAAATTCTCAGGGTGGTCCACGAGAAGGAAGCAATCCCCAGTGGCAGGCATGTAGCCGGGGGCGGGGCTAAGGGGGCTTCAGCCCCCCCCGAAATTCTCAGGGTGGTCCGCGAAAAGGCCTTACTGGTACATTATTTAAACTGTTATGTTTATTCATATCATGATCTGATCACCATGCTCATTATATCCTACATTAATGGGGTTATTGGGATAACAATACAAAAGGTTTGCTAGGGTAGACCTTCTTCCACCCAGTCTCAGCCCCCGACATTTTCTAGGACTGAGGCCTACCTCACATCAAAGCTTAGTTACACAAAGGTAACAGGTGCTCACAAGGCGGCCCAGAGGCCAAAAAGGTGCATCTACACTGTGGAATTAACGCAGTTTGACACCACTTCAACTCCCATGGCTCAATGGTATAGAATCCTGGGAAGTGTAGTCCTCCTCTGTCAAAAAGTGATAGCGCCTCACCAGGCTATGAGTCCAATGGCAACTGAAGCGGTGTCGAAGCGCATCAATTCCATAACTTGAGGGCGGAGGCTGCAGCACCACACAGGCCTCTCAGGCGGCGTGACCGCGTGTCTTCGGCTTCAGGCGGCTAACGTGTCCCTGAGCCGGTTACAGGGACCCCTCACAAGCCCTTTCGCTCCCTCGCCTTCCTGGGAAGGTTTCCCGCCGGGCCCAAGGGCACGAAACCGGCCTTTCCTGGCTACCACTCACCCGGCGCGGCTCTCTTCTCCTTCACCTCGGCAGCAGCCGCCGCCGGCTCATTTTTTCCCCTCAGAACTCCGTCTCGTCCAACAGCCAATCGCAGAACTCCGCCGGGTACGGCTGGCCAATCAGCTTCGTCCCTTGAGAGGGTGGGGCGAGGCTTACTATATGTCCCTCAATATCCGGAGACGGGAAAGGTCGTTTGACTATAGAGAGATAGAAAAGAAAGAGTGCCTGCGCAAACTTGGGCCTTTCAGGTGTTTTGGACTTCAACTCCCACAATTCCTCACAGCCTCAGGCCCCTTCCTTTGGAAGGGGCATGAGGCTGTGATGAATTGTGGGAGTTGAAGTCCAAAACACCTGAAAGGCCCAAGTTTGCCCAAGCAATGCTCCCGTGATGACTTATCTTACTTACGTCATCTTTCTGTGGTTTTCAATGTTTGCTTTGAAAGATCACGTTGGAGCGCCACCTGCCGGTGAGGCCGCGTCACTGCCATAGCCAACCATAACCTCTCATAACCTTAAAGGGTAAAGGTAAAGGTTTTCTTCCCTGACATGAAGTCCAGTCGTGTCTGACTCTGGGAATTGGTGCTCATCTCCATTTCTAAGCCGTTGTTTCCATAGACACCTCCAAGGTCGTGTGGCCAGCATGACTGCATGGAGTGCTGTTGTCTTCCCACCTATTGCTGTACTCACATTTGTATGTTTTTGAACTGCTAGGTTGGCAGAAGCTGGGGCTAACAGCAGGAGCTCACGCCGCTCCCCGGATTCGAACCTGCGACCTTTCGGACAACAAGTTCAGCAGCTCAGCGGTTTAACCCACTGCGCCACCAGCAGCTCCTTCATAGGCACAATAAAGACACTGAAATAGTGCAAGGTTTTCCATACCTGGATCGGCCACTGCAAGAAGGGACAGAGTTTCATCTATGCTGATGATCATGCCATCACTGCTCAAACAGGTGGCTTTGAAATGATTGAACAAAGCTTTGGGTGCTCTTACTACTTATTATTTATTTGCAATGCTTCTACCCCGCCCTTCTCACCCCCCTCCCCAGGGGACGACACGACTCAGGGCAGCCAACAAGGCAGCAATTTGATGCCTAAACATACAATATATACTTATTACAGGAAAAAAACCAATTGATTCCTAATCCATCTAAAACGCAGATGTGTGCTTTTTTATTTTATTTTAATTGTTCACTTTTATATACTGCTCTTCCCTACAGGCTCGGGGCTGTTTACATAAAACAACAGTAAAAATACAGATAAAACACTTTGTTATATAAAACACAAGGACGTGGTCAGAGTTGTCAGGCAGCGCTTAGATTGAAGGCCTGCTTAAAAAGAGTCGTCTTGCAGGCCCTCTGGAAGGGGGCTAACTCTGTGATTGCCCGTCTGGTAACGCGTTCCATAGCGTCGGTGCCACCACAGAGAAGGCTCTTTGTCTTGTTACTGAAAGGTGGCAGGAACGGAATCATCAGAAGATTTTCTGAGCGCAGCGATCTCGGGAACATATGGGGTGAGGCGGTCCTTTAGGTACACTGGCCCTGTGATAATTGTTTTCAAGGTGCTGGTGTTGACCTTCAAGGCCTTGTAGATTAGGGAAGGGTTATCACCCCTGTGGTGTTTGTTTCGCTGTCTTTGGCCTTGTTCAGAAGATCAATTATCACAGGGACAGAAAGGTAGGTGAGATCTTCTGAACAAGGCCAAAGACAGCGAAACAAACACCACAGGGGTGTTAACCCTTCCCTAATCTACAAGGCCTTGAAGGTCAACACCAGCACCTTGAAAACAATCTGGTACTCTATTGGTAGCCACTGCAATTGCTGTAAGATTGGTGTGATGTACTCTCTCGCAGGTGCTCCCACCAGCAATCGAGCAGCAGCATTTTGCACCAGCTTGAGTTTCCAGGTTGTTGACAAGGGAAGGCCAATGTAGAGGGCGTTACAGTAGTCTAACCTCTTTTCATCTTAAGAACACACAAGCATCTTGAGCTTTGAAGATTACCTCAGTTTTCGAAGCTCTACAAAGATACTTGCAGAAACACCTCAGTAAGTGAGAGTCAGAACCTTAATCTGTGGCTGATACCAGATGAGAAATTTCCGACTGGGCGACTTGGAAGGCGCTAAACAGACTGCGCTTTGGTACCACAAGATGCAGAACCAACCTTGAGAAATGGGGCTATAAAGAGGAGTCCTCAACGTGTGAGTGTGGAGAAGAGCAAAGCACACACCACTTACTACAATGCAGTCTGAGCCCAGCCACATGCACAATGAAGGACCTTCTTACAGTGACACCAGAGGCACTTGAAGTGGCTAAGGCTGCAGTGTAGTAAGTGGTCTGTGTAGAGATATTATCACTGAATACTGAGGACTATCCATGTCATTGTATTCTCCATTTCTACATCTCGTTGCAAAAGCTGGACAAAGTGGAAAACGAAGACTTGAGATATAATGCTGGAGATAAATGAATGCAGTGAATTGCTAGAAAGAGCAATCAATGGCTCCTAGAGAAACATCTGTATTTTCCCTAGAAGCCAAGATGACTAAACTGAGGCCCCTTCTAGACTGCCATATAATCCAGATTATCAAAGATAATTCACATTATCCGCTTTGACTGGGACCGAGTGCAAAACCTGGAGGACCGAAGTTTGCCCATGATTGTCTTAATCTTATAAGAGTAAAACTGAATTACTGTGAAATGATGTATATCCAAAAAGTTCATATTGGCAAAGCTCTGCACTTATAGGTTGAGCATCCCATATGAAATAATGAATGAAAACTTTCTATCCTGCCCTATCTCCCTGGAGGAGACTCAGGGCAGCTTAAAACAAACAGAAAGCCATTCAATTACCTTTTTTAAAAATCAGGAGCAACTTGAGAAACTGCAAGTTGTTTCTGGTGTGAGAGAATTGGCCATCTGCAAGGACGTTGCCCAGGGTGTTTTTGATGTTTTACCATCCTTGTGAGAGGCTTCTCTCATGTCCCCGCATGGGAACCTGGAGTTAACAGAGGGAGCTCATCTGTGCTTTCCCTGAATTCGAACTTGCGACCTGTTGGTCTTGAGTCCTGCTGGCACAAGGGTTTAACCCATGACCTATAACAATACAAAATAATGTAAGTCAAAAGGTAAACCCAATTTACACCTGTTGTTTATTCATTCAGTCTTTTCCGGTTCCTTATAACTTCATGGACAACCCCACGCCAGAGCTCCCTGTTGGCAGTCACCATCCAACAGCTCCTTCAAGGTCAAGCCAGTCACTTCAAAGATAATATCCATCCATCTTGCCCTTGGTCAGCCCGTCTTCCTTTTCCTTCCATTTTCCCCAGCATCATTATCTTCTCCAAGCTTTCTTGTTTTCTCATTATGTGGCCAAAGTACTTCATCTTTGCTTCTAGTATCCTTCCCTCCAGTGAGCAGTTGGGCTTTATTTTCTGGAGTATGGACTGATTGGATCTTCTTGTGGTCCAAGGCACTCTCAGAATTTTCCTCCAAAGCATCTATCTTCCTTCGGTCAGCCTTCCTTATAGTCCAGCTCTCACATCCATAGGTTACTACGGGGAATAGCACTGCTTCAACTATGCGGATCTTCGTTGCCAGTGTGATGCCTCTACTCTTCACTATTTTATCGAGATTGGTCATTGCTCTCCTCCTAAGAATGGTCTTCCGATTTCCTGGGTGCAGTCCACGTCTGCAGTAACCTTTGTGCCTAGAAACTGACATCTAGACAAATCCAAAACATTTGGGTTCAGGTCTTGAAGATTGGATCCAAGCCTAATGTTTCATATACACCAGGCATAGGCAAACTGGCTGTTAGGAATTGTGGAAGTTTAAGTCCAAAACACCGGGAGGGCCAAAGTTTGCCCATGCCTGGGATATCATATATAGCCTTTTGAGCTCCACCAAAAGCCCACTATTTGTCGGGCTGTAAGAATAGCTGCTGCTGCTGCTCCTTACTTGTAAGGAAGAGAAAGAGTGTGGAGGTAAAACAGATGATGAGGAACCAGATTAGATCAGCTTAGAGGAGGAAAGAACATGAGGTGTACTCACAGATGGAGTGTATCCATCCCCTTGTAACTTCATTGACGGAACTGTCTTCCTCCCTATTACTAAGTAGCCCTTGTTGTCCCTTCTGGGGCTCAGCAACTACACTTGCATGTCTGTTCATTACTAACAAAGTTATAGTAGTAAAGGTAAAGGTTTCTCCTGACATTAAGTCTAGCCATGTCTGACTTTGGGAGGTTGTGCTCATCTCCATTTCTCAATCAATCAATCAATTGCCTTTATTTCAGTTAACAACCCTTAGGCAGATACAGAAAAATATAATACAGATAAAAGTCACATATAAAACACAATACAGGTTATCAAATGTACACATACTAAAATCACTGATTTTAAAATTTATATCTCTTAGAAGCTAATAATACGTATCTAGGGCTGTGTAGTTTTCTACTATTTAGCGTACTACAGTTATAATCTTTTTTTTAAAAAAATATTTTATTTTCCAAATTTTTTTATTATCCATACAAACATATACATAAAAACACAGTGCCCTGTGCATGTGACCCTCCCCCCACACAAACATCCACTCCACCCCTGCTGAGGATTGCGTCTTCTTTTTCTTCTTTTCTCTTCTGCAAGCTTTCCGGACATTTTACATTTCATTACATCTTAAACAACAACTCCAACTTATTTCTAATGGTTTGGTCCCGGGTTCTCCAAACAATATATCCTCTCACCCTATCCCATCGTCCCAACAGCTCTTGCACTTTATCCTCCTGTAATTGATTAACCCTCATTTCCATAATTTCAAATTGAATGTGTTCTACCAAGTACCGCAGCCAGTTCTCAATTGCCCATTTCGTGGAGTCCTTCCAGCCTAGAACCACCACCGCCTGGGCGCTTTCTATCATCGCTACCTTCATTTCCGGATGTTCCCCCATCTTGTTTTTTTTTTTACCAACACCGCCTTCTCTTTTGTGATGGTCCAAATTATATTCAATACTCTATTGATCTACCCTTCTACCTCTT
>JARBWK010000007.1:99298645-99405305 GCA_030556195.1 Anolis apletophallus | reverse complement strand
TCTTCCAGATTGGCCATTCTCAGACTATGCTTCTGCAGCGACTCCTCCGTTGCTTTAAACTGAGATTGCATTCCTTTTTCATTTTTTCTACTTTCTCTTCCAACTGTTTAGATGCTTTCTTGACCTCATTCACTTCTTTACTGAGTTCGCCCACGCATCTTTCCACTCCCTCCAGTTTCTTATCCACCTCATCAAATTTACTTTTCAAGAAGTCCAGAATATTATCCATTTTCCCTTCCAGGCTGTCCATTTTTGCTCCGAGAGCACTTGCCGAGTCCGCCATCTTTATCTCCTTCCTGACTTTCTCAGTCTAATTTTAAATCCACTCCCATCCACTCTTTTCTTTCAAAGATACCAATCTTTACCTCTTTTTGATCAGCACTAATTCCTCCATCAGATAGTCCCGGTCTCAAGATGGGGGGTGTGTGTGTTGGGTGGGATTGAAGTTTTCAACGACACTTTTTAAAAAGTTTCATCTGGAGCCCTCTCGTGGAATGTCTATTCAAAGTTCCAGCACATTCCATGCCCCGTGTACTACAGTTATAATCGCATAAAGACTGTAGTTAAATTTCTCAGTTTCTGTGCAGTTACTTTTCTTTAGATAAAATGCTCTTTTGGGTCTTTGAGTCATGAGCAAAAAATTTTGCTATCTCCTCTGTAACTTTTTTTTCATAGTCGAAAAGGTATGTACAAACCTGAACAAAGAGTGCAAGGAAGCTAGAGAACTTCTGAGACAAGTATATATAAAATATAAGGATGAGAAGTCCCGCACTTTACCTAAAACTTACTACACAATTAAAAAACAATACAAAATGTTAGTTATGAAGAAAAAGCAGGAAAGTAGGAAAACCCAGTGGTCAGCACTGATCGACTCCTGCCTTCAAAATAACTCTAAATTATTTTGGAATCTTGTGTCTGGTATGGCAGGTAATCTCAGAGGTTCACCTGTGTGCAATACACCAGTGAACATTTGGGAAGATTATTTCACCACCCAATTTGGCAACTGTGAAACACTGAATAATATGGAAAGTGTTGTAACACCAACATTATCGATAAATATTCCACAATGGCCTCCAGTAAATCCGCAGGAAATTAAAAGGCTAATTTCATCTATTAAATCATGTAAAGCCCCAGGGCCCAACGTAATTATGCCGGAACTACTTAAAGAGAATATTACATGGTGGGCACCACTCCTGGCAACCTTTTCCACACATATAAATCATACAGCCCAACTACCATCTACTTGGTCACAAGGCATTGCAGTGCCAATTTATAAGGGGATAAGAACAATCCAAATAATTATCGGCCCATATGCCTATTATCCATCATAGGAAAAGTCTATGCTCAGTACTTCATCTTTGCTTCTAGTATCCTTCCCTCCAGTACCATCTCCATTTCTAAGCCAAAGAGCTGGCGTTGTCCGTAGATACCTCCAAGGTCATGTGGCCAGCATAACTGCATGGAGCGTCGTTACTGAAGCAGCAAATCTGGAGTCCCAAAACTCCCAGGTGTTACCTTTTTAACTCTGGCGGCGCAGCCGTGCGGGCACGAGAACGAGAGAAGACGCAACAATCGTACTGTAGGTGCAATGAAGCCAAAGTTTATTTTGCACACGTCAGCTGACGGGACCTGCCCACAGAACTAGCTGCCTCAGGGCAAGAACCCCGATCACTCTTTAACTTTCCCTTATATACATTCAATGGCGGCAGGTCCCGTCCCTCCTTTCTTCATCATTATTCATTGGTTTACAGCATCAACTCATTTCTATCATCCAATTAGACATTACATTATTTGGCATCATTTTCTATAAGCACTCTCATTTGCTAAACAGCTCTACGCAGTATTAAAATCTTATTCCCACAGTATGTTATCTGCCATATGGGCATCCTGTTCTTTAATTTGCAACATTCTAAGCCGTCCTTCTATGCCAGCAAGGAAAGACGGTTTCATTTGCCCATGCGCAAGTCCTACCAATTATTAACAATGTAAATAGATACACGCTGGGTGCTAGCTAGGCCAATCACGGCCAGTGTTATCAATCAAGGCACATGATGTTCCCTGGCAAATCACTGCTGGTGCCTTACATACCAATCAGAGTGCATTATTCTCGGAATGGCTTTTAGCATGATTTTGGCAAGCTATCTCGTTATACTAAGGTCTGTGCTTGTGCATCACTCTCTCCTGACTGTACTTCTGCTAAAAGCACCAATTCTGCTTTAGTTACCTTCCCCCAGAACCTACTGATCTATTGACATGCTTGATATACACCTTGATATACACCTTGTTGTCCTATTGCCTACTGTTAAATTGATGTTTTTTACTGTTTTATTTTTATTGATCATTGTTTAAATTGTTGTTTCTACTGTTTTATTAAATGTGGTGATACTGTAAACCGCCCCGAGCCTTCGGGATGGAGCAGTATACAAGTATGAATAATTTTAAAAAATTTAAAAAGTAATTCCATACATTTTAAAATATTTTTTCTACATGAAACAACCTGAAGCACTAGAAGCAAGCCTGCCAGTATTGTCCAGGCTGCATCTACACTGCACAACGAATGCAGTTTGATACCCCATTGACCTGCCAGGGCCTAGTGGGGCACCATCCCTCTTTGGGCCAAAGGAACCTGTCAAATGTCAGAAGGGTAATAGATCCAAGCAGTCCATACTCCAGGAAATAAAGCCCAACTGCTCACTGGAGGGAAGGATACTAGAGGCAAAGATGAAGTCCTGAGGAAAGAAAACCAGGGTAGGGAAGGAAGAGAGTGCGCGCGCAGCAGCGGAAACGGAGGCGAGGGTTACCGCGCGCCGCCGCCGCCGCCTGGGATTGGCGGTTCGCGCGCCAGTCCCCTCGAGCTCCGCCAATCGGCGTCCGGCGCAAGAAGGCAGGCCGTGAGTGGAGCGGCGGCGCGCTGGGACGCAGCCAACCGGGCCCCGCTGTGCTGCCGGATGCTGCCTCCTGGGCGCGGGGTTCCAATCCTGCGCCTGCCTCCTGCCTCCCCTCCTTCCCCCAGCAGGCCTCCTTCCCCGCCGCCTCCGCGGATCCGGAGCCTCTGCCCTGGCCGGAGGGACCACGCGCCTCCCCTCCAGCGGCCCCTGAAACGTGAGGAGAGGGACGGGGGGCTTCGGGGAGGGAATAGGCCAGCAGGGGCCACAAGGAGGGCCCCGGGCATGGCCAGAGTGTCGCTATCCACACTACATTCTGTACACCTTGATACCACTTGAGCCTCCATGGCCCAGTGCTGTGGAAGCATGGGAGCTGTAGTTTGGTGAGGCACCCACACTTTGACCCAGTGTTTCTCAGCCTGGGGGTCGGGACCAAGGCCACCAGAAAACTCAGTATTTTCCGTCGGTCGTGGGGGTTCTGTGTGGGAAGTTTGACCCAGTTTTATCTTTGGTGGGGTTCAGGCTGCTCTTTGGTTGTAAGTGAACTATAAATCGCAGCAACTACAACTCCCAAATGTCAAGGTCTATTTCCCCTAAACCCCCACCAGTGTTCACATTCGGGCATATTGAGTATTCGTGCCAAGTGTTGTCCAGATCCATCATTGTTTGAGCCCACCGTGCTCTCTGGGTCTAGGTGAACTACAACTCCCAAACTCAAGGTCAATGCCCACCAAACCTTTCCAGTATTTTCAGTTGGTCATGGGAGTTTTGTGTGCCAAGTTTGGTTCAATTCCATTGTTGGTGGAGTTCACAATGCTTTTTGATTGTAGGGGAACTATAAATCCCAGCAACTACAACTCCCAAATGGCAAAATCAATCCTTCCCCCCAACCCCACCAGTATTCAAACTCGGGTGTATCGGGTATTTGTGCCAAATTTGGTCCAGTGAATGAAAATACATCCTGCATATCAGATATGATGACACCCAGCTCATTCTGAGGATGGAGGGCAGGCCGGGATCCGTCCCCGATAACTTCCAACACTGCCTCGAGGCCGTTACTGGATGGCTGCGAGCCAGTAGGTTGAGGGTGAATCCGGCGAAGACGGAGATCTTGTGGCTGGGTCGCCCGGGCGGGGTAGGTGCTCAGCTTCCGACCCTGGACGGTGTGGCGCTATGCCCATCGTCGTCTGTCAAGAGCCTGGGGGTCCATCTCGACTCCCAGCTGACCATGGAGGCCCAGGTCTCTGCGGTCAGCAAGGCTGCTTTTTCCATCTCCGCCAGGCAAGGAGGCTGGCCCCCTATCTCTCCCGGAGCGACCTGGCCACGGTGATCCAAGCCACGGTCATCTCGAGGCTAGATTACTGTAACGCGCTCTACGTTGGCCTTCCTCTGTCGGCTATCCGGAGGCTCAAGCTGGTGCAGAACACTGCCGCTCGGTTCCTGTTTGGCACCCCAGCAGGTTGCCGTATAACACCTGTTTTGCAAGATCTGCACTGGCTACCTATTGAGCACCAGGTCGCCTTCAAAGTGTTGGTTCTTACCTTTAAGGCCTTACACGGCCTGGGGCCAGCGTATCTGAGGGACCGTCTCACTCCATACTGCCCATCGAGATCACTAAGGTCTGAGGACGCTAACCTCCTGGAGATACCATCAACAAGGTTGGCACGCTTAACATCTACCCGCCGGAGGCGTTCTCAGTTATAGCTCCTATGCTATGGAATGCCCTCCCGGCCGAAACCAGGGCCCTGAGGGACTTGCTCCCGTTTAGACGGGCTTGCAAAACCCACTTATTCAAGCAAGCTTTTGGAGAATAGGCCGTGCATTTTATGTATGCTACTGCTGTACAGCTTAGCTGTTTTACCTGTTTTGTTGTTTTAATTTGCTTTTGCTGTTTTTATCACTGTTTTTATTGTTGCCTTTTGGCTCCTGTGAGCCGCCGCGAGCCCCCGGGAGTCGGCGGCATAGAAGCCTGAACAAATAAATAAATAAATAAATAAATAAATATTTATGTTACGATTCATAACAGTAGCAAAATGACAGTTATGAAGTAGCAATGAAAATAATGTTATGGTTGGGGGTCACCACAACATTAGGAACTGTATTAAGGGGTCGTGGCATTAGGAAGATTGAGCAACCCTGAGCCAAGAAGGCTTAAGACCTCGTATGTGTCTAGTCTACGCTTAATACTACAAATCCAGGGAGTTCTAGCTTTACAGTGTCTTTAGGCTTCTCTGCCAAAGTGCTAGGGCCTCACCGACCTACAAATCCCAGGATGTGTGTAGCATTGAGCTACAGCAGTCAAAGTGGTGTCAAGCTGCATTACTTCTACAATATAGATCAGGCACAGGCAAACTTGGGCCCTCCAGGTGTTTTGGACTTCGACTCCCACAATTCCTAACAGCCTACCGGCAGTCAAAGTCATTTATTTATTTTGTATCAAAACATTGCATAAACTAGTATAAAACTGATAAAAAATAGAAGGAGCACAAGTAGTTAAATATATTTTGACCAAAAACAGGCAACAGTGACCGCATTGTCTGTGGCCTCAAACAATTCTTCCTCTGTGCATGAGGTAGGGCATTGCGGACAAGCATACAGATGCGGAGTTGTCTGTCCTGCCCCACAGTTGCACAAGGTGGAGGATTCTAGGTAGTGCCATTTTTCCAGGTTGTCTTTTGATCCGCCCACTCCACTTCTGAGTCTGTTCAGGGACTTCCAAGTTGCTCATTCTTGGTTTTGCCCTTGTAGGCAGAACCTCATGGTGGGCCATCCAACTGGGATTACCTACTTTAGCTGCCCAGAGGGATGCTCTTACTGTTGCTGGGGGAACGCTAAGAGGAGTGGTGGTTCTCACGAAGCTTTCCCTTGATTTGAGTCTACTGTGAGGAGGCTGATAGCCATGCACTGAATGGCTTTCACAGCAATTTCCCGTCACACTTGGAGGGGGGGGGGGCAATGCCAGCTAGATTGTAGAGTTTATTGAGGTGATTCACTTCTACTGTATAGCTCAGGCACGGGCAAACTTTGGCCCTCTGGGTGTTTTGGACTTCACCACCCACAATTCCTAGTAGCCTACCGGCTGTTAGGAATTGTGGGAGTTGAAGTCCAAAACACCCAGAGGGCCAACGTATGCCCGTGCCTGGTATAGATGCATGTCTAGTGCTATCAACACCATCTTTTCATCTCAGAAGGCCCACACTACAATTAATGCAGTTTGGCACCAGTTTGACTGTTATGGAATCCTGGGAGTTATAGTTTGATGGGGGCACCACCACTCATTGACAGAGAAGGGTAACAACTATGGAAAATGACATCTTCCATGATTCCATAGCATTGAGCCATGCCAGTTAGAGTGGTGTCAGACCAGGCATGTAGACCCCCCTGTCAGGGTGGTCCGCGAAAAGGCCTTACTGGTACATTATTTAAACTCTTTATGTTTATTCATATCATGATCTGAACACCATGCTCATTATATCCCACATTAATGGGGGTATTGGGATAAATATACAAAAGGTTTGCTAGGGTAGACCCTCTTCCACCCAGTCGCAGCCCCCCGAAACAAACTCAGGAAACAAAATCCTGGCTACGGCCCTGTGTCAGACTATATTAATTCTATAGTGCAGACCCTAGCTCAGCTATGGGCAAACTATTAATTATATAGTGCAGACCCTAGCTTAACCATGGGCCAGTAGGCTGTTAGGAATGGTGGGAATTGAAGTCCAAAACACCTGGAGGGCCGAAGTTTGCCTATGCCTGCCTTAGCCCCACCTTGCACTGGTTGTGGACCATAATAAAGTAATGTTGTTGTGCAGACCCAGTCTGAGTACCTTCAACAATCATGCCACCCTGTGTACCTTTATATTGAAGGTCTTCACCCATTTAGGATGTCACCTTCAGTTAATTTCAAGACATGGGTGGATGAATCCATTGATATAGAATGAGTGCATTCAGAAGGCAGGGCTATTGTTTTTCAAAAAGCCCCTAATGTAACTGTTATTGGAAATAGAATTAATTTTTTCCAGGATTTCTTATCCTAATATTCCTTTTAACATAAATGGATGTATTTGTGGTAGTCTTTCAGCACAGGTCAAGTTCCAAGGAATCTACATATCTATGTCCAGTTATCCAAAGAAATCTCTGGCTTATTTACTGTAAGAGTTATTTTGAAAAGCTATGTGTTGATATAGGACTATGTATTTTGAATGCTGACCTAAACAAGACAATATTAAAAATCTGGGGCACTTCTCACATTACCTTTTGTACTCTGATTGTATGAAATACATACAATTTTTAATTTTTTTTCTGAAGAAGACACATATGCTTAAATTAAACAATTCCTTCATGTTAAATATGTTAAAGCAAGTAGGCCTCATCACATAATATTAATAGCTGTTTTTATCTGAAGTGGGATTGAATTAAAGAATAATCTTTAATTTGAAGAAACATACTTAAATAGAAATAGAGGAAAATACCTAGTAAAGCTTACTTGCATTGCTGATTCTCTTTAAATGCAGGGGAAACCTAAATTTCCAGCTGGAGTCAGAAAATAACATTGATGTCTTATAGATAAGGTTGCCAGCTCAGCCTGTTCAGATAGCTGCAGGATATTGTCCAAAAATAGTATTTCCCATTTCAACTCTCTTTTCACCTATTTATTCCTCTTACCAGGTGATGGATGAAACCAGTCATTCTTGTCATGATAGGCAGTGCAACAGCTTACACATATAATGTTTTGTGAATTTCATATAAGGACTGATGTCTTCAGGAATGGACATCCTCTGTGTCCCACCTGTGTGGAGGTAGTGGAAGGGCATGGAGAAAGTTGATTCCCTATTGAATGACTATTTGCACAATATTGCCATTGGTAGAAATATTGATAAGATCATAATAAATTTTCTGAAGTTCTTTGACTTTTCTTCAATATTGACAAACTGGAAGAGTTCCTCTAAACATGTTAAAGTGAATATAAGTGGACTAAAATTTAAAAATGTATAAAGCCTGTTGAGTTTTTAAAAACTCTGTTTGTAAATGTGTTATTGTGATGCATTCGTTTTAAAAACAATATTAAAAGTACACTCAATCCTCCACATTTGCTTGTTTAACTTTTGTGGATTTTATTTGATTAAGATGGTTTTTCAAAGAATCTCTGGATACTACTGTAGATTGTAACTTTATGATCAACTTCTGGATAGAGAGTTTTAGAGAGGTGATCTCAAGTTTAAGAAAACAGTGGGTTTTTAACTTTGCATTTTCCTACTTTCACTGGGATCTTGTGTCCCAACCCCAACAATTGTGGAGAACTGACTGTATTATCTTTAGAGGTGGTTGTGTTGAAAGACCAATATTAATATATATTGACTTACACATAAGGACTGCATTACAAAATCTATGGGATTCACAGGCACTTGCAGTAAGCACTTCATTAACATATTGATATTACTAATGCAGTTTCTCTTATCGCAGAGTTTTATGCATGAGAAGGAAAAATGAACAACATCACAATGAACGAGGAGCCAGATGCATTATCTGTTGTGAACCAGCTGCGGGACTTGGCAGCTGACCCTTTAAATAGAAGAGCAATTGTCCAAGATCAAGGATGTCTACCAGGACTTATTTTATTTTTGGATCATCCCAACCCTCCAGTTGTCCATTCGGCACTACTTGTAAGTATAATTCACTTCCTTATCTTGCAATATGTTATGTGGATTTTCAGTGATGTTGATGAACAGTTCGGCTATGTATCAACACAGTTAGGAAATGAATAAACACAATGCCACTAAACTAAAGAAATCAGGTAGCTGCCTGAGTACTAATGCAAGGTCCTTTGGTATTTGGCTATTCTTTAAATGCTACCGTGTTTCCCCGAAAGTAAGACACCCCCGATTGTAAGACATATCGGGGGTGTCAGGGGGGTCGGCTAATATAAGCCGTACCCCGAAAGTAAGCCGTACCTCGCCGCCGCGCCGGCCCATCGGACGCGGCACACCTCCGCGGCACACCTTTCCGCCAGGCCTCCAAGGAAGAGGAGGGAGAGAGAGCCAGAGGCGTGGCGAAGCAGCGCCGCGTCAGAGTGACGCGCCGCCGCTTCTCACGCCCTGGATCCTTTCCCCCTCCCTTCTTTCGTCAGGAAGGGAGGGAGAAAGGAGCCAGGGCGTGGAGAGCGCCGCTGCGTCACTCTGCGCGGCGCTGCTTCTCCACGCCTGGCTCTCCCCCTCCCTTCTTTAGTCAAGGAAGGGAGGGGGAGAGCCAGGGCGTGGAGAAGCGCCGCTCGTCACTCTGACGCGGCGCTGCTTCTCCACGCCCCTGGCTTTCCCCCCCTCCTTTCTTCAAGAAGGGAGGGAGGGAGAGGGCCAGGGCGTGGAGGCGCCGCTGCGTCACTCTGACGCGGCGCTGCTTCTCACGCCCCTGGCTCCCCCCCCTCCCTTCTTTCGTCCAAGGAAGGGGGGGAAAGGAGCCAGGGGCGTGGAGAAGCGCCGCTGCGTCACTCTGACGCGGCGCTGCTTCTCCACGCCCTTTCCCCCTCCTTCTTTCGTCAAGGAAGGGAGGGAAAGGGCCAGGGCGTGGAAGCGCCGCTGCGTCACTCTGACGCGATGCTGCTTCTCCACGCCCCTGGCTCCTTTCCCCCTCTCTTCTTTCATCCAGGAAGGGAGGGGAAAGGAGCCAGGGGCGTGGAGAAGCGCCGCTGCGTCACTCTGATGCGGCGCTGCTTCTCCACGCCCTGGCTCCTTTCCCCCTCCCTTCTTTCGTCCAAGGAAAGGAGGGGGAAAGGTGCCAGATGCGTGGCGAATCTGCGCGCGTCACTATGACGCGGCGCTGCCTCGCCACGACCCTGGCTCCTTTACCCTCCTTCTTTCATCCAAGGAAGGGAGGGAAGGAGGAGCCAGGGCGTGGCGAGGCAGCGCCCGCGTCAGAGTGACACCGCGCCGCCACGCCTTTGGCTCTCTTCCCCTCCCTTCCTTGGAGGCCTGGCGGAAAGGTGTGCGGAGGTGTGCCGCGGCCAATGGGGCGATTGCGGCGGCGGCGTGACGGGCGGCGTCGGCGTGGGCGTGGCGGCGAGTACGTCTTGGGTTATATAAGGCGTACCCCGAAAGTAAGCCATAGGGGGACTTTTCGGGGGGAAAAGAAAGTAAGACGCTGTCTTACTTTCGGGGAAACACGGTATATGTAGAGCTCAGATCAAGTATAATACTAAATACAACTGTAGAAGACCGAAATGGTTAGTGGGCAATAAATTCACCAAACCTACTCAAACATTCCACTAATTTTTTTCTTATCATACAAAAATACTCATATTTTGTTAAACCTAATTAATATGCACAAAAAACTACATTTCATAAAACTAGAAAGATGGTTTCAGCCCCATAAGTCAAATTTAATACTTTGGGCCATATTTGTTGACTTCTGTCCCATATAGACAGCCAGTGCTGGAAAAGGTTTGCTTATCATAACATATACATGACTTAGGCTGGGTCTACACTGCTCTGTGTTCCAGAATCTGATCCCAGATTACCTGTTTATCGCAGATTATCTGATAATATAGACTCATACAATCCAGTTTAAACCAGATCATATGGGATCAGATCCTGGGATATAGGGAAGTGTAGATTCAGCCTTAGAAACCTGTTAGTGGAATTTCAATAAGATTTGTACTGCAATCTGTGTCTAATCAGAACTAAGGCTCATTAAGTTTTTTGACCAGTGCATACATATAGGATTATAGCTTTAAGATTTAGACTTTGGGTTGCAAGGTTTTTAGGTCTTAAAATATCTATTACAGTGTTCTTGGAATGGAATGTCTTTGTGAAAGTGTATTGCAGCAATTCTAGCATCTCATGGCAGACAGGGCTGGAACTTGGACTTTCTAGGTCATATGAGGACGCTTGGACTTTTGCTTTGTTAACTTCAGTTTATATTTGATATACGTGCTGATAGCCACATGAAAAGGCCATTCCTTTGAATGCAATTTTGACTCATTATGGGGATTCAGTATTGTTCCTTGTACTCTTATACTGCCTGGTGTGTTAATGGACCTTTCTAGGTCCTCCATGCAATTCTATGCATCCATCCCAAGTATGGTCAAAATATAGTTTCAGGTACCTATGAGGAAACTTAGAATGTATCCTCTGTGGATACAGGGGTTGTATTGTATGTTCCAAGGGTCGTTGACTCTTGAGTTTACCTGGTTGGGGGGTTCGCGTTGTTTGTTGTTTGGTAGGAGGATCCATGTCCATAGTCCGTTCCTTGTCTTTTAATGTAGTTGCGTCCGTTCCTTTCATCTTTCTTGTCCTCCTTCCTAACCATATTCTTTATGGGATTCTAGACCTCCTACATCCGCCTACATGTTTTCACCTCTCGAAGGACTATATTCCGTGGGCCTCCCTGGAGAGTAAGGATGTCTTTTCTTTGGAATTTTCTTTCTGCTTTGTTGAGTTGTCCTCCTCCGGCTTCTCATTCCATTGGTCTGTCCCCCACTCCGTTTAGCTTTGTTCTTATTTGCACCCCGAATGTACCCCTTAGATGTTGGATCGACCTCCTGGTTCTTGTCCTCTCTTCCTTTTTTGAGGGTAGAGACTGTAGAATCTTCATTAATCGCTCTTGTAGCTCCCAGAGTTTCTTCTCCACTTCTTTTTCTTTTTGAATAAATTCCTCTTTCCCCTAATGCCTCTTGCAATTTTGTAGTCTTCTCCACCCCCTTCTCCAAATCCTCCTGTATTGCTGCACCTTTCCCTGCAACATGGGGTGTTTCCTTTCCATCCTCATAAACCACTGTTAGTACTAGCCTTATGGGGGTCGCTTCTTTGTTTGATTCTAGCCTTGCGTCCTGTAGCAATTCAATTTGCTTTTCTTGTCGGGCCATTATTGAGTCAATCTTCTGTATGCACCTGTCTTGTGCTTCCCCTAATTTTCGTAGTTCTGTCATAATGTCCTTTAGAGTTACTTTTTCCTCCTCTGGTCTCCTTCCCTGCATTCTCTCTTGTTCTTTTACTTCTGTGTTTAATTCTTTGAGTGCTGGCATGTTTTGCTCAGCTGAGAATGGAGGGAGATGTCTTTGCGATTTTGTCTTGCGCTGTGATGCCCTTTGCATTGGCCAGAGCCACTACGCTGATTGATTCCTGTTTGTTGGGGAAAGGGAGGGGGGGAGGTGGAGGGTCGGTGTTGTCTGCTCTTTTCCCTCTTCTTCTTTATGTCTTTCTTTCCACCCAGCCCTGCCCTGTTCGTCTTGTTTTCCTTTTCTGTTCCCCCTCTCCCTCCCCTTATATTCCTCTCTGTTTTATGGGGCTTTTGTGTTCCTTTGCTTGACTCTCTTGTTGGCCCGTCTGTTCTGTTGCTCCCTCTTTTCTCCGTCCTCTCTGCCCTTCCGTTGAATGTCCAATCTACATTTGGTTCCTTGTGGCTTGTTGCCTTCCCTTCCTGTTTGTTTCGCGCCTCTTTTTTTTCTTTCCCTGAGGCGGGAGGAGCCCTCTCAAAATGGCGCCTTCTTCCACAGGTTGTTATCTGTTCTCTCTACCCTACATTGGCCGCCATCTTGGTTCTCGGATCTCTCCTTCCTGTGCCTTCTGGAGCTTTTCGGGGTGCTTTTGGGGTCCCAGGCGCTCTACCTCCCTCTTTTCTCCTTTTCTCGGATGCTTATCCGTCCCCGATTGTCCCCGAGCTGTTGTGTCTTCCGGGCCTTTGGGGGTCTTTCAGGCCAAGATGTCTGCCTCCTGTCCTGCAACCACCCCCTCTCCCCTGCGTGATCTCTCTTCGCCGGGGCTCCGTTCCGTTCCCCGGGGTCTGGGGCTGACTGTTTCCCCCTTGTTCGGTCCTTTTACTTACTCCGTCGGGCGAGCTGGGCTGGCAGTAAATGCAGGCTTGAGCCTGCTTCCCGCTCCCGATTCGCTCGCCGGGCTGAGGACTCGCCGGGCCTCTCAATCTCCCCCTCTTGAGGAGGGGGATTTCTGGAGCCAGCGGCAAGATCCCCGGTTTCGCTGCCTCTTGACTGCTGTTTGCAGCCTGAGGTGGGGGCGCGATTTGCCCCCTGGATCGCGGTAACGGTTGGCGGGGTGAGGAGCACTCACACCGCCCGACCTGCCGCCATCTTTGCTCGTTCGTTCTCCTTACATCTTCTTCATATGGAGCAAAAGTATTGGAAGGCTACAGTATTTGTTGCTGCTGTTCTCATGTTTCTATTATCCCAGTTGGTTGTCATGCATTTACCAGCACTGGCTCCAGCACTTTATTCCCATGCTCAAGTGGGTTTCTGTTTAATTCTGAGACATATCAGAACAGTATATTCCTTTTGTTTCAGCTCCTTTCTTTTTTATTAGTTAAGAGTTACAGTGCTACAGTGTTTCATTAACATAGCACTTTTGCATTATAACTCTCACTGTAAAAAACAAAAAACAAACACCTGCAGAGAAGAGAAACTTCAGGCTTCTAATGGAAGCTAATTATAGGGAGTGTATGGCGCCCCTATGAAAGCAGCTCCACTGGCTGCCGATAAGTTTCTGGTCCCAATTCAAGGTGCAGGTTTTGACTTAAAAAGCCCAAAATGGTTCAGGCCCTGTCTATCTTTGTAATCGCATCTCCCCCTATGAACCGGTGCAGGCTCTAAGATCGTCTGGGGAGGCCCTCCTCTCGCTTCCACCTCTGTCACAGGCACAGTTGGTGGCGACCAGGGAGAGGGCCTTCTCAGTGGTGGCCCCTCTGACTTTGGAACATCCTCCCCAGGAAGATTAAGCAAACCTCTACACTGTCCTTTCATAGGGAACTGAAAACGTGGATGTTCCAGCAAGCTTTCGAGAACAACTAGTCCCTAGACCAGACCTGGGCAATTGCCGGCCCTCCACGTGTTTTGGACTTCAACTCCCAGAAATCCTAGCCAGTTTACCAGCTGTTAGGATTTCTGGGATTTGAAGTCCAAAACACCTGGAGGGCCGGCAATTGCCCAGGTCTGTCCTAGACCCCAGTCCCTAGGTTGCTATATAGTACTCTGTTCTTCACTTCAGTTCACCTCCCCAGCCCTATGACATGATGTTTGCATTATCCCTGGCCCAGCCATTTTATAGTTGATCACATCTATTTTAATACTCTTGGCCATTGGTATTGCTGAGCTCCTAATAGAGCTCCAATGAAATCGGTTTTATATGTTTTATTTTTAGTGTGTTTTATCAAGGTTTTTTTTAAAAAAAGATTATGATGTCTTTATTTTCTGCTTTTTTTGTTTATTAAGTTAGTTAGGTTGTTCTATATTGCCTAATGTTCTTTGTTTTGATGTAAATTGTTTGTATGGTTTTCTTTTTGGCATTGAATGGTTCCCATATTCGTTGAAAACTGCCCTGAGTCCCTTTGAGAGATAGGGTGGTCTATAAATAAAGTTTCATTTGTTATTTATTTATATAACTTGACTGTCAAAACAAGGACCACTTCAGGAAACTAAGCCTTGGTCTTTTAAAAAGAGATAGATAGATAAAGAGAGAGATATATATATATATATTTTCCTCCTCCAGATTTAAGATGTTTCTACAAGGAACCCTACAAAGATATAGAATTAGTGAATTTGGAGACAACAACAACATCCAGCAAAATCCAAGGAGCTACCCTATATTTTTCTTTAGACCAATCTGAAAGACACCTCAGAAAGCAATGCCATTGAACCTCCTCTTCTAGGCTTTGCAGATGATATTATCTACTGTATTTTTGAGAGATGAGCAAGGAAAATGACAGATAGATGACATATTTTCCTCCTCCAGATTTAAGATACAAGGAACCCTACAAAGATATAGAATTAGTGAATTTGGAGACAACAACAACATCCAGCAAAATCCAAGGAGCTACCCTATATTTTTCTTTAGACCAATCTGAAAGACACCTCAGAAAGCAATGCATTGAACCTCCTCTTCTAAGCTTTGCAGATGATATTATCTACTTTTGAGAGATGAGCAAGGAAAATGAATGGAATAATAGAGATGAGTGTAAATTACTTTGACCCACCCTTTCTTATAGGCTCTTCGCTACTTAGCAGAATGCCGTGCCAATAGAGAGAAAATGAAGAGTGAGCTGGGTATGATGCTGAGCTTACAGACTGTTGTACAAAAGTGAGTACCTTTTGCAGTAATGACACATACTTAATACATGCATACATACATATGTTTTGTTAATGTACTTTTAGGAGCCAGCATGGTATAAGTGGTTTATATGTTGGACTAGGGTCCTGGAAGACCAGGGTTTGAATCGATGCTTGGCCACTGAAAACCACGCATTGATCTTGGACAGATCACACTCGCAGCATTGGAGCACAGCAAGGACAACACCTCCCCAGACAAGTTCTGCCAAGAAAATTTTTGCCTTAGTCACTATAAATCAGAAATTACTTGAAGGCACACAACAATAACAATGTACCTTGAAATCAGTCAGTGTTTTGTAAATAAAATGTACATAGGAAATATATTTTTAAAAAATCTCCAATGCAGAAACAGTTTGTTATTTACATTGAGTGAATTTTTAAAATTAATACATATGTAAGTCCCATTGATTCCATAGCTGCATTCAAGTTAGGCCTAAAATTATATTTAGCTTTAGGAGTCTGGTGACCCACAGGTAATGAAGTTAGTGGCTAGTTGTAATTGTAAAAGCTTTAGAAGAGTATGTATCCTCTTATTTTGGTGACTTATTGTTCTCTTGGCAGTTGAAGGTTCTGTTCTGTTGAATTTGTACACATACATTCTAAAATGTAATCATATATATATTTAATGTTTACACATGTCCTAGTTTATTGACGGTCTTCGGAGGTGAGAAGGCCGGGGGATAAAAGTTTCAAATAAATAAATAAATAAGTGATTTTGAATAAATATAGTGTGCTAATTGTACCAGTTCCTGGAGGATTTAGATCTGGCCACAGTGGTACATGCCTTGATTTCATCCCATTTGAAGTACTGAAATGCTTTCTATGTGGGGTTGATTTTGTAAAGCGTCCAGAAATTTGAGTTGGCTCAAAGAGGCGCAGCCAGGTTAATTGGGGCTGATTACAAGGAGCTTACAATTCGCTTATTGCAACAGCTCCTTTGGCTGCCCATCTATTTCTGGGCACAATCTAAAGAACTGGTTTTAACCTATACATCCTTACATGGATTGGGTCCTTTGAAAGTTCGTTGAAAGGCTGTATCTCACCTTCTGAATTTTTTAGGCTCTAATATAATCCAGAAAGCCCATGTATTTTGTCATTGAATGTTTGCCATTGCTTTGTTGGAAAACACTCTGAGTCCCTTTGGGGAGATAGAACGGTATATAACAGGGCTGTCCAACAGGCGGCCCTGGGGCCGTACACGGCCCCCCAGCCCCTTCCCTCCGGCCCCCTAACTTGTTTTAACAAAATACAAATAAATATAAATAAATAAATAAATAAAAAACCCTACTTCCAGGTTTAGGCAAGCATCGCGAGACTACGCCAGCCACAGACGGGATTTCGAGGGAGGTCAAAATCCCGTCTGTGGCTGCGTAGTCTTGCGATAGCTGCAGAAATCTCGGGTCCCGCAGCCTGGGCGCGCGGCTCCTCCTCCCTCGTGGCTGCTTCCAGACCAGCCCCATTCCCTCAGAGAGAGGGAGGAGGGGAGTGAGGCAGGGAAAGCCCCTCCTGGCTCCATCCTCTTCCTGTGGGGGGCCCTCGCTTCCCACCCCACGGATGGGAGAGCCGCCGCTGCTGGCCTGAGCTTGGCCTCGGCTCCAGCGGGGCTCTTCAGGGACGGCGGCGGCGTTGGCACTTCGGCCCTGTGGCGGGGCTCCTGCAGTATGGGTAAGGAAGGGCCTGGCTCAAATCAATCAATCTAAAAACAGTGGGACATTGGGTGAGGGGAGGGTCCCTCAGTGGCAGTTTCCTTGGCGACGCTTCCTTCCCCTCCTCCTCCGTGCCCCCTCCCCCTTGTTGTGCTGCTTTCCCCCTCGTGCAGGGCACAACGTGGCTTCCTTTGCGCCTGCCCCGTGGCTTGTTTTCCCTTCAGGGAGGGAGGGAGCTCTTTGGGCCTCCTCCACCCGCCTCTGGGAAAGGAGGCCCCATCAAGCCCTGCAACGGCATTGAGGTGTTTGGTTTTATTTTGGTGTGTCCCAATTTGAGTGTGGACTCAAATAACTCAAAGGTATTAGGAAACATTCCCCCAAATCCACCAGTATATTGAGTATTCATGCCAAGTTTGGGCCAGATCCATCATTATTTGAGTCCACAGTGCTCTCTGGATGGAGGTGAACTACAACTCCACAACTCAAGGTCAATTGTAAGGGGGGTTAAGCCGGGGAGGGGGCGGAGCCGGGGGCGGAGGCAGACCCTTCGGGCTCCCAGGTGATCAGTGCCCGGAATTCCAGCCCTTGGGCCCGTAGAAGTTGGACAGCCCTGGTATATAAATAAAATCCTCCTCCTCCTCTTCCTATTCTCTCTCTCTCTCTGTCCACCACCATTTGCAGGAACAAGGGAGTGGGACTTCTTGTTGTATTTTAACCATGTTTGTATTTGTACATGGTGTATTTTAACCATGTTTGTTTCGGGCTTGTCCTTACGTAATCCACCCTGACTCCCTTTGGGAAGATGGAGGGCGGGGTATGAAAATATTATTATTATTATTATTATTTACTCCCAGACTTTGGAGCTCCCTCCATAGAGAGATGAGGGCCCCCTTTACACTGCCATATAATCCAGATTATCAAATCAGATAATCCACATTATCTGTTTTGAACTGGATTATTTGAGTATACACCACCAGATAATCCAGTTCAAAGCAGATAAATCTGGATTTTTATATGGCAGTAAAGAAGGGGTCTAGGATGACCTTGTCTTTGCTCTGTTTCTGTCACTGGGTCATTTTGAACATTTTGAGGCTTTTACAAAAAGTTGGATTTTTAAGATGTATGGTGCTGTTTTTAAGGCCTTGTAATGCATTTGAACAGTTAACGTTTTAACTTCATAAATTGTTTAATTGTTTCTAAAGTCTTATATTTTTATTCATGATTTTGTAATGGCTACCTTTGCATGTAACAGTGGAAATACTGTTGGGGAATTGAGATAAACAGCTGATTTTAATTTATACTGAGTGATAAATTAATAAATACTAAATCCCAATTATTCAACTAGAAGCAGCTTTTTTACAAGAATGCCTTGCTTTGCCTGTATCATTTTGAACTAAATCCAGCACTGCTTTTTCCAATTTATGACTTGCCTAAAATGATCAACTCAATTAATATGTATTTAATTACCTGGGAGTCCCTTGCAAGTAGAGTAAGACACACACACTTCAGTAAAATGAACCATCTCTATCAATTTTAATTGTTTGTAGCTTGCATTAATAATTAAACTACGAAAGTTTTAAATAGATTTTTTTAAAAGTTACTACAAGTACATGTGGTGGAAGGGTACGTGGTAGGTTATATGGTACCTTGTGGACACATAAGAACACATGTTTTTTTTTTATAAAAAAACAATATTTAGTACAGATGTTGAAAACTTAAAATATTACTCTGTCCTTAATGCATGTAATAGTAGAGCCACACAGATACAATCCTTATTTTCTACTTTTGAATTGATGGTATATTAATACACAATAGCACGCTGAATGAGCTCAATGCCTTGGTGCCTCAGTAGTGTTGACTGTATTCCCCACCCCCTGTGAATTACAGTAAAGTTGCATGCCCTGCTGTTCAGAGACTGTTAATAATTCTCCTCTCTGAAGTGACATATGTTCTGATATACTCACATTGAATCATATCAGTAGCATATCATAGCAGATTTACTGGGGAGATTTTTCTCTGGGGGATTTTCTTTAGTGCAGAAGAATAAAAAAAATCTCACAAAATTACCATCCTTTAGGGAATAGCTAGTTTGAAAGAAGCTTTAAATTGCAAAATTATAAGAATCCTGATAAGGTTCAGCTGACATTTATGCAGCAAAGTAAATTAACCAGAACCCAATGCATACTGAACAAAGAGAGAAAATACCAAATATAAAAAGTATTAGACCATGGGAAACTTTGGGAAACTGGCATTCTTAACTATGCTTGATGTTTACATCGAGGGCATCTCAGCTTGGGAAACCAGGCTATGGCCATGCAGACTGATGTGAGCCAGAGCAGAGCTTCTTAAACATTTTCCACTTGTGGCTCCTTTCAGTCTGAGAGATTTTTATGTGACCACAGGTGTATAGGAATATAAAATAGGTATAAAATAAACATTGCTGATAATAAACCGCCATTTTAAAGGCTTGCTAAACAGGCTGGTTTTTCTTCTCATGAAATACAGCTGAAGCATTTTCTGCAGAACTTTGTTGCTAATTGATTTGTGTAAATGGGTGGTGTTCAGAAAACTTTTACTGTTGTCAAATTTTTCACGATCTCAAAATTGAGCAAAGGCGTTGGGATCCACAGTTTAAGAAGCAGTAAGCTAAAGCAGTGTTTCCCAACCAGTGTGCCGTGGCACACTAGTGTGTCGTGAGCGATCATCAGGTGTGCCATGGGAAATGGGAACATCCAATACCCTTTCTTCCCCCTCTTGCCGAACAGTTTTTCTTCTCCACTCGGGCTCCCTTCTTCCCAGCCTCGCTCTGCTCGCTTTGCTCTAGTGTGAGTCTGTGCAGTAGTGCCCGCAAGGGTCACGTCTTCCTCCCTCCCCCTCTCCTCCTGAATACGCTCACGCTGTCCCCTCGGATCAAAATGGTGTCAGAAGCGGCAGTGTAGAAGAAAAAGTAAGTGTTCGGCAGGAGAGGGAAGAAAGGGCGCAAAGGGGAAGGGGGAGGAAGAGGTCTCTGTCGAAAGCTGGCATGGGAAAACCTGGACCTTCCAGGTGTTTTGGACTTCAACTCCCACCATTCCTAGCAGCCTCAGACTCTTTTCCTTTTCCCCCTCCGCCACTTAAAGCAGGAAAGGGCCTCAGGCTGTTAGGAATGGTGGGAGCTGAAGTCCAAAGCACCCAGAGGGCTGAAGTTTTCCCATGCCTGTTTTAGGGACCTTAAAGTGGTGAGCTTCCTTCCAACATTGTGATTCTGGATAGAAATCAAACAACAAATAACATTGTTTGAGTTCACAGTGCTCTCTGGGTGTAGGTGAACTACAACTTCCAAACTCAAGGTCAATTCCCAAGCAAACCCTTTCAGTACTTTCTGTTGGTAATGAGAGTTCAATATGCCAAGTTTGGTTCAATTCCATTGTTGCAAGAGTTCAGGATGCTCTTTGATTGTGTGTTAACTCCCAAATGCCAACGTCTATTTTCCCCAAACTCCATCTGTGTTCGTTCACATTTGGGCATATTGAGTATTCATGCCAAGTTTGGTCCTGATCCAACATTGTTTGAGACCACAGTGCTCTCAGGATATAGGTGAACTACAACTCCCAAACCCAAGGTTAATGCTCACCAAACTCTTATAGTATTTTCTCTTGGTTATGGGAGTTGTGTGTGGGAAGTTTGTGTCTTTCTGCCATTCCTGCCAGGATATCTATGTTGTGTTCATCAAAACAGGTCCAGGTTTCACACTGAGTGTATAAATACATTAAAAAACATATTAACTATATGTATTACTGTGTTAGGGTGTCATGTTGTGTCATTTTGGTTGGTGGTGTGCCCCAGGATTTTGTAAATGTAAAAAATGTGCCGCGGCTCAAAAAAGGTTGAAAAACACTGAGCTAAAGGACTGGCTTTAGTTGAGTTTTTGCTGCCCTGGAGTCCAGCACTACCCAAAACAAACAAAAACAATTCAAATATTAATGCCATTTTTAAAATATAAATATTAGAACATTATGCTCATGAAAGAATTCATGACAAGGTGCATAACTCCTCGTTACACTTTGGTTTAATGAAGAGCAAGTTTTTTAAAAATATTTTAAAAATAGTAGTTGATCTCTGGTGAATTCCTATTTTGTGAGGGGAAGGAGGTGTGACCTGTAGGCATGATCCTTGGAAAGGAAGGTAGCGCATAGATCCAGGAAAGCTACCCCCTCCTGCAATAAATTATGCTTGTAAACTATTATACAATTTGTTATTTTTTAAAACTTCTACTTTCCAAATTTATTTATTTACTTACCGTATTTATATACTGCCTTTCTCAGGCCGAAGGCAACTCAAGGCGGTTTACTGACAGTTCCTAAGTATCACACAAGATAGGTTCTGTAGGTTTGTTCTTCAGTTGAATTGGTATGTAAGTTGAAACAGGTACATTTTTAAGTGTAACTTCAGCCAAAACTATATATTTTTTAGTTTTGAATTGCATAGGGAAGGTTAACGCCCCAGTTATACTTGTTTTTCTGTCTGTGCCCCAGTTCAGAAGATTTCGCCTCACTTTCTGTCCCTGTGATCATTGGATTTTGAAAAAAATGGCTTGTTGTGGAAACAAGAATTGGTAACACAACTTCATTTGAGACCTCTTTCCCCCATGATAACTCTTTCAGGAGAGAATTTCCCTTCCTAGAGGTAGCTTTCTCTCACTTCTTGTTATCTCACCCCTTATTAGCTATGAGTCATTTGTAAGTTGGATGTTTGTAACCTGGGGACTGCTTGTAATCCAAATGAGACATCACCAAGATATGCATCACTATGGCTAGATAGATCCATCTTTTTCAGCAGGCTTGTTCAGTCGATTTTGAACAATGAGTTTTGGATTTGCAGTCTGTTGCTGTGCATTTTGATCTTTGTACCATGTGTTTTGGTGTATTTTATAGTAGTGTGTTTTGATATACGTATCTTGTATGTATTTTATGTTGATGTGTTTTGACTGTGTTGAACCTCACCTCAAGCTGCGAAGAAGGGCAGGTAGCAAGTTGTTGTTGTTGTTGTTGTTGTTGTTCCCAGTCATGGTTTAGAACAGAAACAGATTTTTTGGCTGGAAAGGATAACAAGAGTTGGATTCATTATCTTAATGGCATCACCAAATTCTAAAGCTCTGAGTAACCTCTCCAAGAAGTCTCATGTAGACATTGAATAGCACAGGGATTCACAGATTAATGGCCATGTAGTCAAACGAGCCCCACAGCACCACCTTTTAGGTTTGCCAGAAGGAGCACACTTACAGTAAAACAGTGTTATCCTAGCAAGGTGGCCCAGAACCATACCATGGTTGCCATTATCAAAAGCTTCTGGGAAATCCAACAGAAGCAGCAGGAACACATTTCCTTGTCTAGCATAGGTTATCTAACAAGGTGATAAAGGCTTTTTCCATCCCGTGGTCAGACCTAAAACCAAAATGAAATGGATTAAATAATGCATTTCATTTAGGAATCTCTGGAGATGGGAGTTAACCATATGTGTTGTTACCTTGCCCAAAAATTTAATATTGGACACTGGCCAATAGTTATCCATTACAGAGAATCAGGAAAGGTTTTTTTCCTCTCATTTCAACAAAGGCTTCACAACTGTCTCCTTTACACTTTTAGGAACCCTGCCTCGTGGTAAGGAGGTGTTGACAAGTTCCTTCACCCATTTAGCTGGTTCCCTCTGCCCTTTTTAATGAGCCGGAAAGGGAATGGATAATAGATATAGTGGGCATACAGTGGCTCTTGCCTCTCCAGTGATCCTCCTCATCTTTAGGTTGTACAAATGGAACAGAATACATTATTATTGGACAAGCAGGGGCCAAGGTTAAGCATCAAACTTGTTAGTCAGACGTGGTCTACATTCTGAAATGTTAAAAGGCAGTAGTTTTTCATGCAAAACTGAAAAGCTGTGAAGGAAAAATGCTGAAACAAGCTCTTGTATTATATGCAGTTCTTTCTGACAGCTTGCTGGAATGAAAAGCAAAGATAGCTCAAGATGCTATTTTAAAAAGAGACAGCATATTTTAATGTGATGTTAGTGTATGTGAGAGATGCCAGACTGACAGTTTTGTGGGTGGAGGTCAGTACCTACAGCAGAAAATATAGAAGAATTGGCAGTGGACTGCTTTCTTTTCTTTCTTTTCTTTGTTCTAAAGGATATGCTTGTATTTACCCTAAGGAAAATAATGCTGCTTGGTCCCTCTGTCAGCTAAAACATTGCTTGTGTCAATAAATGTTTTCTCCCCAAAATGGCATAAATTTCCACACTACCCAGTCAAAAATAGGACTGGGTAGTGTGGAAATAGTCAGGAAATCAAGATGGCGCCGAGCACATAGGGACTCACTACTACGGCTCCATGGAAAAATCTGCAATCTGGAGTAATCCTCCACCCCTTTGCCTCTCCTCTCCTCCAGCCTTGAACCGTATCTCCCTCTCGGACCTTGGAAGGGGCTCTTGAGGGGGAATTTGGTATGGCTCGAAAGGATAGAGGAGGAATTAAAGAAGACCGGGGGGAGAAGGTCGAGCGTGGCCGCCATAACAGTGGGGCGCAAACATCTAAACTGCTCCCTTCTCTGCAGTACGCAATCCAAGGATTGAACTATTAGAAACGGAGAGTATTGACTAAAGAACAAAGTTGAGTCCCACTGGCTGCTAATGTGGGGTGTGCAGTGTGTTTAGGGTTCATGACTTCTCTGCCGCTCCCCCACCTCCCCACCTTACCATCCTGCCGGCTTTCCAACTGAGTTGCCAACGGTTCCAGCCTCAGGCTGCAGCTTTTATCCCTCTTGGGTCTCTGCGGCTCCACTTGTGGTGTTCTCCTCGGCTGTCCCGGCGGTTAGGGCACACCATGACTGTGCATTTCTCCTTCTGCCGTTGACCTGCAGTGCGGGCCACCTGATGCTCCGGTCGCTGTGAGATCCTGCGGCCAACGCTGGGTGGTTGTGTTTGCTATCACTGGCTCCCCGACTTTGTCGCCCTCAACTTGCCAACGCATAAACTCGCTACAGCGCCTGGCTCGCCAGTTTACCATCCAGCTGTGGTATTCCTGGCTTGCCGTTCCTTGGCTTGGCCATGGTGGTCCATGCCTTAGTTGCCTCTAGACTGGACTATTATAATGCATTCTATGTGGGGCTTCCCTTGAAAACAGCCCGGAAACTTCAATTGGTTCAACGTGCAGCAGCCAGATTAATAACTGGAGCAAATTACAGGGAGCGGTCAACCCCCCGTTTAAGGAGCTCCATTGGCTGCCGTTTATCTTCTGGTCCCAATTCAAGGTACAGATCATCACTTATAAAGCCCTAAACTGTTTGGGACTCATCTACCTTCGTGACCGCCTCTCCCCACTCAAACCTGTCCCTTTGTTCCTTGGGGGAGGCCCTCCTTTCACCCCATCCATTATCACAGACCCGACTTGCCAGAATGAGGGAGAGAGCCTTTTCCTCTGTGGCCCCCTGACTTTGGAATGCTTTGCCTAGCGAGATTAGGTTAGCCACCACCTTGGAAACTTTTAAGAAGAACCTCAAGACGTGGCTTTTCTGTTGCGCTTTCGGAGAATGATCACACATGTCTCTTGTCATTCTCTCCAAAAATGGGCGTCCTCACATTGCATTGTCTTAGAACCTCCCCTATAATTATTTTTTAAAATCTTATCTCATCCTTAGTTTTTTAACACTGCATTTTGCACATGTGGCCCGCTCCTTTTATGTTATTTGATTATTTTATTTGAAATGTTTTTTAAATGCTTTTATGTTATTGTATTGATATGTATTTCTGGGCTTGGCCTGGGCTTGGCCTCATGTAAGCCGCCCCGAGTCCCTTTCAGGGAGGTGGTGGTGGGATACAAATAAAGATGATGATGATTATTATTGCCGGGCCTCCAGCTTGCTGCAGCACCCCGGCTCTCAAACTCACCAGCTGACTGCAGAGTCTCTGGCTCACCGGTCTTTCAACCTACGGCAGTTCTCATGCGATGTTCCCCGAGGTGTCGTCCATCAGCTTGCCAGTCCCCCCATTGCGGTGCCTCTATCTCACCAATCATTGGCTCGCTGCCGTGGTGTCCCTGGCTCGCTGTCCAGCCAGCTTGCCGTTTACCATTTGTGCCCCCAACTGGTCGCCAGCCTCCCCTGCTTTTTGTTCACGGCGGGAGCTGCCTGCACTGTAGAGCGTTGCTGGCTCCTAGTGTTTGGCGGGGTCCATTGAGGCTGTTGTGGCTCACGGCTTCCTTGGACCTATTATGAGTCTTTTACCGAAGGGCTATCTGTATGAGTTCTACCTAGCCCTTTGGCTTTGGGAGCTTATAAACTATCTATTACATTGGAGCCTTTTTACTGTGGTCTTAAACAACTGCAGCAACAATTTTTATTTTACTATCATTTAGGGTTGAGGAATTTTATCATTGCGTGTCTTTTGTTATACTTTTTGGGAGAAGATTGTTAACTGCTGCAGCCCGTCTGAGGGTTGTCAGCAGAGGAATTGTACAGTTCCCTCCTGGAACTCAAGGTCGCGCTGCCACTGCCTCCCCGTGTTGCCTTATCTTGCACGTTATTCCTGCCCTCTTTGACTGCAGATCTCAATTTAAAATCTATTAACTTGGCCTTGGGACTTGTATTGCTGGTTTCACTAGCACTCTTGCACTCTAATGAAGGAACTCCATCAATAAATAGATATATTCAAGATATTAATTCCTCATTGTGATATCACTGGAAGTGGATCCCTCTAACACTCTGTTACATGTTATTAATGCTGCTCTCGATCTTTTGGCACTTTAAATCTGCAATTGCACTGTCCATCTTGCACTTTATAATTGCACTTTATGATTGCCGAATGAGCAGTGGGAGGATTTACGTGGTTGAGGAAATGAATTATAAAAATGATGGAATTTTAACAACTATGGATTTAGATACCTGTATATTCTATCAAAGTGCAATACCCAGACTTTCAGGATGAAGGGAAGGGAGGGGGCTTGTTGAGTGGGGGGAGTTCCAGTGCTCGAGGGGCCCCAATTGAGGTAATGATGGGGATGGGGAGATATAGGAAAGGGAGATCTAATCAACCAATTTTGCTAATTCGTGAGAAAACTTTAAAAATTCCAAAACGTTCTCCTGACATGGTAAATCTGAGTACCCAGGATGATGGCTCCTCCAAGCTAAGGGTGGTGCTGCTGAACGCCAGGTTTGTCATTGGAAAGATAACCATCCAGGATTTAATCTGGATGAAAAGGCAGACCTGGTGTGCATTACGGAGACCTGGTTGGATGAAGCTGGGGGGGGGGGACGGGACTTACCCAGCTTTGTCCCCCAGGTTACCCCGTCCATCATCTGCCGAGATCTGGGGGGGGGAGGTGGAGTTGCAGTAGTCTATAAAGACTCCATCTCCCTGATCAGGTGCCCCATCCCGCAGTTAACCTTATTTGAATGTATCCACATAAGGTTAGGAGACCGAGACAGATTAGGGATTCTGTTAGTGTACCGACCACCCCACTGCACTACAGTCTCCCTACCTGCGTTAGCACGGGTAGTCTCAGGCCTGGCATTGGAGTCTCATCGGCTCTTAGTGGAGTCCCACTGGCTCTTAGCTGGAGAACTTCAATGTCCATGCAGAGTCTACCCATTCAGGAGCGGCTTAGGACTTCATGGCCTCCATGGCAACTGTGGGGCTGTCCCAACTAGTATCTGGCCCTACCCACTGTGCTGGACACACATTAGATCTGGTTTTCTGCCGGGGATGGGAGAACGGTGGTGGTGTGGAGGAGCTGTCCACTGCTCCGTTGCCATGGACTGGCCATCACCTAATCAGGTTTAGTTTTTCTGCACCCCTAACCTCCGAAGGGGTGGTGGAACCATTAGGATGGTCTGCCCCAGGAGACTTATGGACCCATAGGGATTCCAGATGGCTCTTGGGGAATTTCCCGTCACCTCGGTAGGTGATTCTGTTGATGCTCTGGTCTCTTTTTGGAATAATGAGTTGACTAGGGCAATAGACACGATCGCTCCGGAACGCCCCTTCTTAAGTAGCCGAGCTAAACTATACCCTTGGTTCAACAAGGAGTTGGCAGCGATGAAGCGAACAAAGAGGCTGTTAAGATCTTCTGGAGGGGCCCTGCTCTCAGTCCCGCCACTTTCGCAGTAGCATCTGGTGGGAACGAGAGACAGGGCCTTTTCCGTGGTGGCTCCCCAGCTATGGAACTCTCTCCCGAATGAGATCAGATCTGCCCCCTCCCTCCTGACCTTCAGGAAGCTAGTGAAATCTTGGCTATGGAATGAAGCATTCCCAGAATAATGGCTGAGACCGGAAATAGACTAAAGTTATGGACCACATGTGCGAACTGAGTTGGACATAATTTTATCTTGGCGAATTGGCTTATATTAATTTTTTTCTATATGTATTTCAATCTGTTGTTGTTTTATGATGTTTTAGACTGTATTGTTAGCATTGGATCCTTGCTGTTAGCTGGTCTGAGTCCCTCTACGGAGGTAAAGAAGATCGGGATACAAAAGTTTTAAATAAATAAATAAAAATAGAATATTGGTTCCACAAATGCAAAAGTCAGTTCTCGTCATCCCACCCCATTTATGTGGCCAAGAAAAGGCCGTTCTGGGTATTAATTGATGAATGTGTGAAGGGGCTACAGAAAGTGTCTGGTTTGCTCTGCTCCCTTGATGTTTTGCATATTGACAGACCTCTTAAGCTGACATGTAGGCTGCATAACTCTGGAACACGCTGGTACCCTTGGGCACAGTGGTGGGAATCCCCATTTTCTAAAGCCTATGAATGCAAAGCTGGATTTCAGACTCAGGATGATGGTGCATCTACTCTGAGGCAATGTCTGTTGGATGGGCCGTTGCCAATGGGCAAAACTGGCACCACACATTCCTACTGTCTCTTCATGTATTCATTAATACATATATATGTGTGTGTTGTATGTGTGTGCGCGTATATATCGCACTAGCTGTCCCCTGCCATGCGTTGTTGTGACCCAGCCTGTGTATATGTGTTTTGTGTGTGTATATGTGTGTATATATTTGCGTATATGTGTTTATATGTGTGTTTGCGTATGTGTGTGTGTGTGGTTTTACACATGCACTGTAGTGTCTTTTGTTTCTTTTTTTTGGCTTTAGAAGTCTCTTCCACTGTGTTTTTCAGTGTTTTTATGAGTTATGGTAACTCCTTGGTCTGGTAGGTGCATTGCATCCAAATTTGGTGTCAATTCGTCCAGTGATTTTTGAGTTATGTTAATCCCACAAACTAACATTACATTTTTATTTATATAGATATATGTACAGTGTTCCCTCGCTACTTTGCGGTTCACATTTAACAGACTTGCTGTTTTGCAGATTAAAAAAAATTAAAATAAATATAATGGTTTTTTCACCGTTTTGTGAGTTTTTTTCTTCGAGGCGCTTTCCTTCCTTAGTCCTCCCTCCATTTCTTCAGCCTTGAAGGGCCTTTCCTTCCTTTTCTTCACTTTATTTTAAGTGTTTAAAGACTTAAAATAGTGTATAACTGCTAAAATTATGTATAAATATTGAAATAGAGCATCCCTACTTCACTGATTTTTGCTTATCGCGGGAGGTCCTGGAACGTAACCCCCGCGATATGTGAGGGAACACTGTATGTAAATAATATATATGGAAAATAAAATGGGGCTAACCAAATAAGTCTTTCTTTGGCCTCCACTGATAAGGCACTAGAATGGATATCTTCATAAGTAAACATTTATAATTTATCCTCATAGAGAATCATAGATTTGTGATCTTACTGGACAAAAAGATAAAGAGAGCTGGAATTCATAGAACAGAGTATAAGTGCTTGTAAGGAAGAGGAATCTCCAAGATTTCCCCCCCAGGTAGAAGAGATAGAGTGAAGAAGGAGTAATGGCTTGTAGCCATCTATTCACTTCAGTCTCTCCTTCTGTGAGTACATTTCACAGCACTATTGGTAGCCACAATATAAAGTCCAATTCAGTAGTTACGGCCTCACAAGTCTGGCTCTTTGATTGTTATGCCTATCTCAAAGTCCAAATGTGCCAGGGAATCTTCATAGGGAATTTCACTGTCCAATGGAAATACTTCTGTTTATGCTGCAGCATTAGAAAGGACAAGCGGGTAAGACTTGATGTTTGCTAGCAATATTTCCTAATTTGAAAAACTCCAACTTAGAGATTATAGAAAAAGAATCAATATAATAGGGAAAATCATGAAGGTCCTCATGATCTATATTTGGAAAAGGAAATATAATGTAAAATAACAATTGATTTTTTTTTATTTTATTCCTCCTAGGACCACAAAACCAGGGGAGACAAAGCTGTTAGCGTCTGAGATCTATGATATTCTCCAGTCTTCCAGCATGTCTGACATGGACAATGTAAACGAGATGAATTCTCGACGTCGGAAAGCTCAGTTTTTTCTCGGAAGTACAAATAAACGGGCTAAAACAGTAGTTTTACACATAGATGGCCTTGATGATTCGGTAAGAAATTCCTAGGCATTTTTTGATTTATAACCCATATAGGGAATAGATACTCTGGGAGAGGCAACTGTTTTCTCAAGCATATCTTAACTGTGCAACTAAGAATCCTACAAACTGAGTGCCATAAAAATAGTAATGTGTATTAAGACTGATTTACAAATAACATTTAGAAGTTGTTTTTAATTACTAACAAAACCGTTTAAAATTTTCTAGTTAATTAACTTTGAAAGAACCTTGTGGTTTGTCTACATATTTGAGTACATTAAATTCCTTCATCTGTATAGAAAGTGTGTGTTTTTGTTTATTTTTTTGTTGGCTTTTCAACTTCATAACAAATAGTAATCCATTCTGGAACTGATGTATCTTCCTGGCTAAAACCAAGTTCGGACAGTCCCGAAGTTACAAACATCCAACTTCCAAATAACTCATAGCTAAGAACAGGGGGTGAAACAACAGGAAGTGAGAGAAATCTACCCCTTGGAAGGGAAATTCACTCCTGGAGGAGTTGTCTTAGGAAAGAAAGGTGTCTCCACTTAACCTTTATCAGTAATCCTTGATATCACCAAGCCATTTTTTTCAGAATCCAATTGTCACAGGGACAGAAAGTGAGGTGAAATCTTCTGAACAGGAACACAGACAGCAAAACAAATACAGCAGGGGTGTTAACTCTTCCCTAAGCTATCCAAAGCTCCCCCCCTCCCCATCTATATATGACTGGAGTTACCCTTAAAAATGTACTTGTTTTGACTTATATACAAATTGATATTAATAAGAAAAATACAGAACCTATCTTGTTTGTAACTTGGAGACTGCCTGTAATCCAAAAGTAATTTCCCCTCACTAATTCTTCCTTTCAGGATTACAAAACTTGCCAGATAACACAAGCAAATAAAATCAAACTTTTTGTAGTAATCAGAAATGAGAGTAGCACAGTTTAAATTCATTTTTATGCTGATTTTAAATATGACTTAGTTTTTTTCCATCACGTCAACTTTTTAAAATATGATGAATGGTAAATTACAGCGGACTTCTGTAAAGTCTGCACATTTCACATCATATTTGTGTAACACAAGCCAACAAGTATTTTTCATCAGATATAATTTTAGGTCATTCTTTCAGGTTTTTTTGCACTGAATTCAGATCTGTGTTTGTTTTTTCCTTTATCGTGTCTAGTTTTTGTGATAAGGCTAATTGAATAATTAATGCATTTACACACTGATATCAGCTGGATTCTATTAATATCAGTGTGTAAATGCATTAATTACATGTGATAGAGAAAAAAATAAATGCAGATCTGATTTCAGCATGAAAAACTCTATAAGAATGATCTAAAATTATATCTGATGAAAAATACTTGTTGGATTATGTAATTTATTGCTTTATAGGTTCAGACCAAAGGAAATATTGACTTTTCTCATTGGCTTTTCTTGACATCTTTTCTCGTTGTCTGAGATTTCTTTGGCTATCCGTTGTGATAATGAGGTCTCAGTGGAGTCTTTATGCATTGTCAGAATAACTTCTATAAATTTATCCTCCATCTCCCTGTAGATAACACCCCAGGGCCATGTTTGCCTTTTTATGGCTGCCAAGCAGCATGTAAAACTGTTTGAACATGTTATCCACAAATGCTCTTAGGTCTCTGTGTTTCAGTTTTGTAGCCATTTTCAATGATCAGACCTAATCTACTCTTACAGTGCAATACATTTTTGCCAAGTAATCCTGTTAAAAGAACAAAGTTTGTTAGTATACCTTCTTCTCTAATAAAGTCATTGGTTGTTAATCTAATAAATAATGAGCATATGCACATCTCTTCTCTTCCAGAGTTACCTTTGCTCCTTGTTCTATCTTTCTTCTATCCCATGTTCTTTTAAGCCAGGTCTAATCACTTCCAGCAGTCTTGTGCTTATTATGTTTACTGACTGGGTAGTTCATTTGTTTGCCCATCACTGTCTTTTAAGCTTTTCTAAAAGCCAGGAAAATGCTGCCTATTTATCTTTTGCCTGTCAGTTTAAATAAAGACACATTATCCCTGTAAATGTTCTAAGGTCAGCACATCTTAGGGCTGTCTTGTAAACACAGCTAATGCAGATCCTTGCAATTTCACTCCTTCATGTTGAGGTAAAGTCTAGAGTTAAGACATGCAGACGTGCTTAATTTAAAGGACTTCCTTAATGGCCAGTGACACACCAGCATACCTCTTTACTGTGAAGTCGAACAATATATTTTAGAGGGGCTTTACTCATGAGCTCTTACAATGAGAATAAGGATTTGTCAAATAAAGACCTTCTATAACTTATGTTCTGTGCAACAAGGCTAGAAATAGTCAAAACATGGGGAAAAAATAGGGAATTAATAAGTCGAAAATTGGCTAAATAAGATATAGCCTTATCAGAGAAGTTAACTTATAAATTAAATGTTGGAAAAGAAAGATGAGAAGAAGACTACTTGATGGCACCATTTGTTAGCCATATGTGCCAAAACAAAGACCAATTTAAGCCGTCAAATGATCAAGTGAAATACTGGATCAAAAACTAGATATTTATTTATTACTTATTTACTGTATTTATATACCGTTTTTCTCACCCCTTGGAGGACTCAAAGTGGTATGCCTCAAATAATGGCAAAATTCAGTGCCAACATACATACAAAGCATATAACTAAATGACATGTAACTATAAATTAAAAACTTCTCAATTGGCACCCTCTTGTTGTGAGGGAGAGGCTTGCGTACCCTAATGAAGTTGTGAGCTATGCTGGCGGTGGCATAATAGCCACCGGTAGGGCCTCCCATGCCAGACAGGTCACAACCGAAGGGTCTGACAAAGAGCGTCAACGGGTAGGATGGACTCTCTAGCCTTTTGGCAACCATCCTAAGAGAAGGAAAACGCTAATTTCAAACCTGGGCAGATGGTGCTCATCTAACTTTGTAAAGTCAACCATCTAGAGAAGGAAACTCAAATCAAACCTATGACCTGAGGACCTCGCTGCCACCGTCCTAAGCTTGCTAGGCCTCTGCAGGCAAACCTTTGGTTTAAAGGATGGGGCCAGTTCTGTGCACACTGCGCTCCACCAGAAAAATCCATTGCACCGGCTCGAAGGACACATCCAACCTCCTTTAAGTCATCAACGTGCTTGTAGAAAGCGTGGGATGAGTCCTTCCTAAGAATCTTCGTTCGCGAAGTAATGGCAGAGATAAATTAAAACCATTAAGATCATATTAAACGCAAAACATAAGTAACATTTAGACAATTTAAAACAGAGAATTAAAACATTTTAATATTAACATTTAGAATCACATGATCCAAAATCGTAGTCTGAAGCCAGATATATTCCATTGTGATAACATGCAGCAGAAGAGATTGAAAAATGCAGTTGTAAGATATGTGACAAACCTGTGTTTTTACAGTAGGTTATGAATTAGGGAAAAGATGGAGATGGGTTTGTTTGGAAGGAAGAGGAAAACATGCTGTAATGGTGTTATTGTATTATTTTTAATTGTCTTATTACAATAAAATTATATTTGAATTATTATTATTTTAACAAAGTACAGTTAGTCCTCCACATTTGCACTTTTGTGAAATTGATTGTGAGTTTGCCATCAATAATTGAATGGGGTTTTTAAAAAAGTTTTCCAGCCTACTGGAGGAAAATAATAGTTGATGTGCATAGACTAGAAAATGTAAAGAAAACTAAAATGCTTCTTTAGTTCCTGTTGAAGAGAGAGTCTAAGCTGCCCTCACCATAAGCTACATAGAGCCTTGTGGGGCAGAGGGGGAAAGTGTGGTGGTGGTGGAGGAGAGGTGGACTGCTCTTGAGAGGGAAGTGCAGAGTGAAAGGCTCAGTAAACCTTGGCTGTCACTTCTTGGTGTTTCTTGTTTCTGGGAAGCAGGCCAGCTGTCTACTTCTGCCTTGTGGAGGAACAAGTAGAGTTGCAGACAGGGGTTTAGAGAGCCATATTTTTTCCGCGTTTGCGAGGATCCTACGTCCCTATCCCCTTCAAATGTGGAGATAAACCACTAAAATGTAAACTAGCATTTTGTAAGGTACTTTGAGTACTAGTGGTGAGAAGAATGTGGTGCAATAGACTCACAGTTAACCGGAATCAAAGCAACTGGAAATCTCAAGCAACAGGCAACCCCTCCCCCCCAAAGAGATAATAAAGATACAAAGCTGTTTTTCTACTACAATAAAACTGTTATATTAGGTTTGTCTTAATTTACTTTTAATTACTGAATTTCAATATTAATAATGTAATGTAAAGTATATTGTGTGGTCTAGTACAGGGTACTGAATTAGTTAAGCCTATTTTTAATAGTTACTCTCAAGCAACCGGAAACTGCATTTCTCTGGCATCTAACAATCCTCATGGGTGCCTGTTAATGGAAAGTCTGCTGCATGTAAATAAAATAATTATTGTGATTAATAATAGTAATCAGCAGTAATTATCAAAACAGGATGGTAAAGGGGAAAAGTGATGCACATATGTATGTTTAGAGGAATATTTGAGGTGTTTGAAGCTCATGAAGTAGGATTTGTTTTCACTATTGCTGTTCCTGAAATAATAATTAGACCTCCTAAAGATTTAATAGCCTAACTTACAGTTAAGAAGACAGAAAGCTTCAGAAAAGAATATCGAGCTCTGCCTCAACATATACAGGAAACATGAGTTCACTATGTTTTAGGAATTTTATAATTTTCAATTTTTTATAATTTTATTAATGAGATTTTTATACGCTGTTGATTATACTTATGTCATTGTATTTATACTTATGTATTGTTGTCTGCATGTGGCACTTGGAGTGCTTGTGTGAGCTGCCTCGAGTCCCTTTGGGGAGATGGTGGCAGGGTGCAAATAAAGATGATGATTATGATGATGATGATTATAATGCAAATGATTGTATTTTTCACTTCAGTCAAATTATGGTTTGCATACATTATACCTTGGCCAGTTTGGCAGTAAACATAAAATGCAGCTTTCCAATTAACTGGGTATATTAAAGAAAGGGAGCGTTGTAACTGATGCTCAGTTATGTAACACAAAATGATTTGGGGTGTTACTTGTAAGGCTGATCAAATGAAGCAAAAATGTGGCTTTCCACTAGAGATGAACAAAAATTAAGTGTGATTCCCTGACGGAGAATGATGAGATAAGAGGCTTCTACTTCATAACAAACCACAGGTCCCTTGTGTATCTGTACTCTAGTGATTCTGGTTTCCAAACACAGCTCATGCAGGCCATTCATATACCACAGGGGCCAACTGTATTTGAGCCAGTGCACTTCCTTCGCCATTAGTTTGAATTATAGAGAGGGTGCTTAAGTTTGTGTGCATACAAAGTTAAGAACTTAGCACTGGTTGAGAAGAACTTGTGAATGATCTGAAATCAAGCAAGCTGTTCTATTTTAAGCCCATTAGGACTCAGTGTTTCTGTAAATAGCAAACCCTAAACCTGGCTGTATTGAAATAGCTCCCAACAGTCTGGGCATGATACTGCTGTGCAAAATGATCAGAGTGGCTGTAATTCAGGTGTATTAAAAGGCTGGGCCAAGTGCAATCCTGGGGCTGCGTACAGTTCCCCTGGAACTCATTTTTGCTGGTTTGAACCTCTCCAGACCATCTTTTTAAAGAAATCCCCGACTAGAGATCTGCAGGGAAGGCCCTCCTCTCAGTTCCACCTCCACCTCAAGCGCGGTTGGTGGGGACGAGAGAGAGAGAGAGAGAGAGAGAGAGAGAGAGAGAGAGAGAGAGAGAGCCCTCTCAGTGGTGGCTCTCCGGCTCTGGAATACCTTCCCAAAAGAGAGTAAGTTAGCCCCCTACCCTTCAGTCTTTTGATCCAATCTAGAAACATGGATGTTTAAACAGGCTTTTGACCTCGAGTAGGCTGTAATAGGCCCATATAAGGTTGACACTCCGGCATTTTTGTTGTGAACTGATGGCAGCTAGTTTTATGTCCTGCGTTTTTAAAATTGAGCAATTTTATTTTATTTTATATGTGTTTTAATTATGTAGTGTTTTATGTTATATGTTGCACCCTGGAGTGCCTTTGTAAGCCTCCCCGAGTCCCTTCAGGGAGACGGTGGCGGGCTATAAATAAAATTCTGTTGTTGTTGTTGTTGTTGTTGTTGTGTTTGATGTTAGAAGCCCACAGGAGTGATAATCCCTCTGCATTGTTCAACGTCAAAGAAATCTGGGGTTGGGGAGAGTATTCCGGGTGATCTCAGAGAAAAAATTACCCCTGGCCCCAGCATAGTTGCCCACCGTAGTTGCTACCTGGAGGATTTATTCTCAAATAGAAGTCTGTTTGGACTCTTTGGCAGAGATTTTACTTTTGATTCTGCTACTCCCTAAGACACCCCCCCCCCCGGACATCTCCTAGTTGGCCTTCTTTTGGGAGACAAAGACCATTTAGTTCCTTTTGGTTTTTGGTAATTGGTTTTGAGAGAGGTTTTTTTTGGTATTTTAGCACTATAATTTCTTTAATAGATAGATAGATAGATATTTATTTACGGTCAAGGACCAACGTCACATTGTACAGAAAATAAAACACTATAAATGTTAAAACTCCGTTCAACTCTACAGTTTAACACCAACAGTATCTAGCCTATTGTGTTTCCGCGTTCAATTTAATGTGCTGGTTCCTCGTAGCTAGAACGGCCATGAGATATTTGGCCACCAGGTTGGTTGTCTCCTTGTGTTTGTCGTCGAGCAGCCAGTATAGGTAGAATTCCTCAGATCTGCCAGGTAAGCGGGACAGTATTGGCGAGATTAAGGAGAGGCGGGCATCCACATACAGAGGGCAGTAAAAGAACACATGCTCTATAGATTCAACCACCCCTACGTTGCAGGGGCATATACATTCATGATAGGGTGTTTTTGTGTACCTGCCCAGTAGCACAGCTGTTGGCAGAGCATTAACTCGGGCCAGAGTGAACACTTTCCTGTGTTTCGGGTTTGTTAGATTTGTTAAATAATTTTGTGTAGCAAAGGGTACGTTAGTACTGCATTTAAATAGTGGCTGGTATCTGGCACAGGCTAGATGTTTTTGGTAATCTATATCCATTGTTCTGCGCCTTACTGCTACTCTAGCATTCGTATATCCTAGGAGGTCTAGTTCTTCCTGTAACCCTGATAGTTTGAGGTTTCTGAGAATCGTGTTTTTCCATGTGGACCTAAAAGAGTCTGTCAGGGTTAGAGGGGCCAGTCCTTTGGGTAAGTGTTTTAACTTTAGCCAGAAGTTTAGTGTAAGAGTCTGGACTCGTGCCTCCATGGAAGGCAAGCCCGCTTCTAGGCGTAGGGTGTTATTCGGGACGCAGCATGGAGTTGCTAGGTTACTTCTCAGGAATTTGGTTTGGACTTTTCGAAAAAGTGTCCAATTTTTTTGAAGGCACATACCTGTGCGCCGTACAGAAGTTGGGCAATTATTTTCGCTGCAAACACTTTTGTGACAGCTGGGATATATTGGCCTCCCTTGGTGAAATAAAAATTCTTAATGGCTCTGCAGGCTCTTTGCACGTTGTCTGTTGCAGATTTTATCTGTTCGTTCCACTGACCCGAGGAATGGAATGTGAACCCCAAGTATTTGTATTTGTCTACTTGTTCGATGGGTAATCCATTGATAGTCCATTTTGGTCTGATTTTTCGTCTGGTAAAAATCATTATTTTGGTTTTACTGTAATTTATAGTTAGGGAGTCTTTATCACAGTATCTTTGGAGTTCTAGTAATAGCCTTTTTAGACCAATTTGTGAGTACGATACTATAGGCGCGTCATCTGCGTATAGCAGCATGGAGATTGGTCTGTAGGCTAGACGCGGGGGGTGGAAATGATCCCCCTTCTGGGCTTTTACCATAGAATTTATATATAGATTAAATAAGGTGGGGGCCAGAATACATCCTTGCCTAACGCCTCTGTTGGTAGGAACTATTCCAGAGTAGTGGCCAGTCTGGGAACATCTTACTCTGAGTGAGGTGTTGTGGTATAGCCCTTGTATTAAGATTAAGAGTCTTCTGTCTATTGATGAGCACTCTAGTTTCTTCCATAGTTTGTCTCTCGGGATCAGATCGAACGCAGATTTGAAATCAATGAAAGCTGTGTATAATGCTCCTCTGTCTGGGGCAGAGTATTTTTCTGCTAGATGCTATAGGATTAGACATTGATCCAGGGTAGAACGTCCTTCTCTGAACCCAGCTTGTTCATCCTCGAGAATGTTCTCTTGGTCTATCCAGTCCGTCAGCTTTAGATGTAAGTGAGAAGCATAAAGTTTGCTAACAATGCTTAGCAAACTGATTGGTCTGTAGTTTGCTGGGTTGGAACGTTCTCCTTTTTTGTATATCGGGATAATTGTGGCTATTCCCCATTCTGTAGGGAATGTGGCTGTCTGGTCTATCCTGGTAAACAGACGTGCCAAGACTGGTATCCACCAGTCCTTGTTTGTCTTTAGAAGTTCTGCCGTTATATTGTCACAGCCAGGGGCCTTACCAGGCTTTAATCTATTAATTAAATTCTTGATCTCTGGATGTGAGGGTGATCTGGCTGCGACATCTGTCACCCCATTGATCGCCAGGGTTGATTCGGCTGATCTGGCTGGCTAGGCGGGTGTCCCCTTCCTCCCTCACCGCTCCATGTGCGTCCCTCCCGAAGCTGCGCGCTCGGTGGAAGGGGACGACGTCCCAGGTATAGAAGGAGTGTACCGAGGTCTCCAGTCTTCGGTCCCGGGTTTACGATAATTTCTTTAATAGCCTCTCTGCATGTTCATCTGCATCTGATCTAATCTAGTGGTGAGCCACTTTGAGTCCCGACTCAGGGAAAAAAAAGGCTTTTATATAAATCAAATAAATACTTTTGCTAGCTTTCCAAGACAACATACTGCTATATTGTCTCGCCGCATCGTGAATGCATTAAAGCATGCTGGGATAACGCAGAGCAGGTGCAACCAGCACAGGTCAATGTAGTGTTGTTGCACAGTAGGCACTGTCACTTGCTTTAAAGATAACATTTGCCTGTGTGTTTGTGAACAGACATTTTCTTTTGGAATCAGAGTTCAGTTTGTGCAGTGCAGTGATGTCCATGAACTGCCACAGATGAGATAGCTGAAGGATACAACAGCTGCTTTGATGCATTCAGTCAGTATGGATGCAAGGTGTCTGATAAATAGCAACTTAAACACTAACTGCTCATCAATGAGCATTTCAGTCAGTCAGAACTTAACCACAGGGGACTGTTTAGCTGATCATACGGAGAAAAGCTTTCTTTGCTTTTCAGCACTTTCCCTTCATTATTCACAGTTGATTCCATCCTGGTTGGTCTTCAGAACGTAAGCAGAAATGTTATTTTTAAATTCTCCATAGCTAAATTCATAGCAATACTTCCTCTTCCTCCTCCGCTAAAATAGACCATTCTGCTTCATTTTGCTTATAGTTGTGTTGTCTTAGAGTAGATAGTCTTTCATATACTTATGTTTTTTATACCTACAATTGTTCATACCTACAATTGAAAAAAATCCAATTTTTTAATATTTTAGTCACGGAGAAACCTGTGTGAAGAGGCCTTGCTGAAAATCAAGGGGGTCATCAGTTTCACGTTTCAGATGGCCGTTCAAAGATGTGTAGTCCGGATCAGATCAGATTTGAAAGCAGAGGTAAGAAACCAGGTATAACTTGTGGGCACAGTCTTCGGTATTAGATAGAGCCTTTTAAACTGATTTGATCTTTGATCTTTCTGTAGGCACTGGCAACGGCAATAGCATCTACCAAAGTCCTGAAAGCCCAGCAAGTTGTAAAAGGTGAAAGTGGCGAAGAGGTGAGAGAAAAATTAATCAGAACTGGAAAAAAACCCCAGGGTCTTAATAGCATTGGCAATAAAAGATAGAACGAAAACAATTAGTTTGTTGGTTCCCTCAGTCACCCAATTCCTGCAGTTAATGACGTCTCATGAAGAGAGGGAATATTCTAATTTAGGGCTGGGGAGTCAGATCATCCCCATTGAATTACAATGCCACCTTCTAATTGAAATTTGTACGCCAGTTGTGCCCATACCTTAAGAAGCCAGACTTGGCGACAGTGGTCTACCCTCTTGTTACATCAAGGTTAGACTGTTGCAACACACTCTACATGGGGTTGCCTTTGAAGACTGTTCGGAAGCTTCAAGTGCTCCAATGGGCGGCAGCCAAATTTCTCACTAGGGCAGTATACAGGGAGCATACACCCCCCTCCCCCTGTTACGCCAGCTGCACTAGCTGCCAGTCTGCTCCCGAGCACAATTCAGAGAACTGGCTTTAACCTGTAAAGCCCTAAATAGTTTCGGCCCAGCTTACCTGTCCAAATGAATCTCCCTCTATGATCCACCATGGAAGTTAAGATCTTCTGGGGAGGCCCTGGTCTTGATTCCACCTCCTTCACAAGTACGACTGGTGGGGTAGAGAGACAGGGCCTTCTCAGTGGTGGCTTTTTGGCTATGGAACTCCCTTCCCTTAGTATAGCCCCCTCCCTCCTGACCTTCAGGAAGAAAGTAAAAACGTGGTTATGTGACCAAGCTTTCGGGTAGCAATGGTTTTTTAGTGCAGCAATAGAATAAGGAATAGTGAACGGCCCAATGGAACAGCTAATGTCAGGGGAAACCTTTGGCTGAAGTTACACTTTAAAAATGTACCTGTTCTGACTTATATACATATTCAACTTAAGAACAAACATACAGAACCTATCTTGTTCGTAATTTGGGAACTGCCTATATAATTAATAGGAAAATTTTCCTGAAGTTTTTGCTTAAGTTAAAATGTGAAATCCTATAAAATGATGCATCTTCTGGTTGATGTGGAGGCATAAAGACTCTAGAAGTGAATCTAGAAAGTTGTTTTATCTCATGCATCAATCTAAATGGCTTGAATTTCTAGGGCTGTTAAAATTCTGAGCTGGTTTGGATGGTGTCTTAAGCAGCCCTTGCAGTAGCCAGCTTTGAAAATCTCTTTATAAAACGTCCTTTCTCCTGATAAATGGGTGTCCCATATTCCTATAAACAGATGCTGGTCCCCTTCCAAGATACGGCGGTAGAAGTGGAACAGAACACCGACCTCCCCGAGTATTTGCCAGAAGACGAAAGCCCTTCCAAAGAGCAGGACAAAGCCGTGTCCCGCGTTGGGTCGCATCCAGAAGGTGCAGCCAGCTGGCTCAGCACAGCTGCAAACTTTCTTTCTAGGTCCTTTTATTGGTGACTGCAAATCAAGGTTAAGAGACTGTGTGAACCAACAGGGGGCCAGTTTTCCATTGGTGTGGTGAACTGCCAAGTGCAATTTGCAATAAGTTATCACAACAGATTTTTAGACTACACAAAACATATGCTGTGTTTTACATTTTATTGGACACATGGTCTTTTGGGCCATTGAGAAGGATGGAGGTCTCAAAGCAAGGTTTGTTCCTTCTCTTGCCCCCTACCCCTGTACTCCTATGTTTTATTGCCTCCCTTTTTAATATGGGTCCATGAGCAACCAAACCTTTTTTGAGTGTATAAAGCTTTAAGTTAAAAATCATGATAAATACAGATAGAGTCTGTTCACCATAAATCTCAGGACATCTGTGCCAGGAAGGTATTAGTCTGAGTTTTGCATGGATTGAAATGCCTTTGGTTGTTGTTTTTTCTTCATTTTTGCCTTATTTCAGATTATGTTTCTCCTCTGGATGGTCACTCTAGAGGGAATAACCGGATTTCTTCGCCACTTCTTTTAGATTTTTCTTTCCAGCTTTGTTCAGAGCCCATGTGTTGCTTTGGAAGGAAATACGTCAGACTTGAGATTAACAAGTCCTTTTGGTCTTGGAGACCTGATCCCTTAAGTGACAGTCCATTGCCACTTTCAATCTGAACCTTAGTAATAAGATGAAAAATGTTCACATATATCATATGGCTGTAAGAAATTGCTTGTTAAATATGGCAGCAGATCTCTAAATACAACCAAAAACAGCTGTTTGCAATTTAGCTTGGTTAAGGAGCGCTGGTCTCAAAATTAGTGATCTACACTGGTTATACCTTGTTGCAGATTTTGTCTGTGGTAGAAAGTATGGTGATTATTTTCAGTCAATGATGAGAACTGAAAAAAAGTGTGTGTCAGTGAGGAGGGTGGGGAATAAAATGCTGAATATGCCATAGTGCCACTGCCCTTACATGTCAAACATTTATCGCTAGGTGGAAATTTAACTATTATCCCTGTTGCCTTTGACAGAGTGCTTTTATATTCCAGCTCCTAGTACTATGACAGGAGATGTGAAACCATGTGGAAAGCCTGTAACAGAGCTGGGAATGGCACAAGGATGTGCCAGTGTCTGCAAGGGAGGGTGGGCAACTTACAAATAATGAAGAAATCCCCTAAAGTGCACTAACCTGGTCTAGACAACCAACAAACCAACTTATGCCTGCATAGTTGTCTTTACCTTGTGGTGGTGCAGATGTTGTATATGTTGACAGGTGCCTGAATCACTGCAACTCGTCTCTGTTTAGCTTCTGGAAAAGTTAATATAGATCAGGTTTCAGTAGGCAAATAAATATTATGCAGAGCAATTTAAGTGATTGAAATCTAGGTTGAGATTTTTCTATGTGTGTTAGAACAACTCTAGTGCAGCCGCTTTGCACCGCAGGAGTATAGGTAGCTACTTTAAATTCATTTTGTGATGCAATCCATACAGATACTGACTTCATCAGTGAGGGAAATGGTTTGAGGTATTGCTTTGCCCCTTTGAAAGTCTTATCTCTTTGGCTTACATAGCCGCAGCAGTAAAGTAGCAACAAGCAATTGTCAGTGTAATGAAAATAATGTACAAAGGAGAGAGGAATGTAAAATACTACTACTAAGTCAAAATTCACACAAATTCTGTGTCTATTTGAAATAATGATTTATTTTTGGATTAGTTTCCCCCTATTTTTTCATGTATCTAATTTTTTTTGGTTTGAAGTTTACACGCACAGAATACACGCTTTTTGAAGGCATGTATTGTATTAAATAATATGTATTATTAAGCATATTGCTGTCTAGAATGTTACAGTAGCAGACATGTTTGCAGAGCCCCTGTTATATACCCATGGACACAATGTTTACGTGGATCATCTCTTGTCTCCTCTCTGTGCATTTTGCATTACCGCACACCCTCTGCACTACACAACATACTCCTTTGGATATTAATGGTTCAGTACAAAATAGATATTAAGACTCATGTATTCAATTTGTAGGTATGCGTTTTTTGGTCAGTATTGCAGCTCTCCCATTTGAAGTACCTGTAAAAGAGCTTTTCAAATACTGTAAAATAAAATGAAATACAATGAACTATCACTCTTCTGGTCTTCTAAAGGCATTTTCAGGGTATTTGTCTCCTAAGTGTGAGCTTGTGGCTTTCCGAATGCATAAAGATCAGCATGGCATCCTGGTTGTAATTGGGAGAGCAGGGATTTTCACAGCTGCAGTTGTACCAGGGGGCACATTGTGTGTATTGAAATCTGTTCCCTTGCAAAGCTACGAGGAACTCTTATTTTCCATGGAAGCAGAATCCAAGTTGTCATGACCACAGACACAATCTTCAAAAATGGAATGCTTCTTAGCAGAAACTGGGGCTTTGGATTACGATGTGCAGTCGATGAACATTGATTCAGCTGAGCTAATGCTACCTCACCGCTCTGGGGCATGGCCTCATTGCCCTATTGTTCTAATTATGTACCATGGTTGTCATCAAATTTTCTCTGTTCTCTTTCATTCCCAGTCTGCTCCCAGTGAATTGATAAAACAGACAAATGTACAGGCAATCCCCGAATTGGATGTTTGCAACATCCAACTTGCAAACAACTCACAGTAATGAATGAGGGTGGGACAACAGAAATTGAGAGAAATCTACCCCACAGAAGGGAAATTCACTCCGGAAAGAGTTTCCACAACATGCCAAATTTTTCACAGAGACAGAAAGTGACACAGGGGCACAGACAGCAAAACTAACTCCAAAGGGGTGCTAACCCTTCCCTATGCTATCCAAAGCTTATGCAGTAGACTCTCGCTTATCCAACATAAACGGGTCGGCAAAATGTTGGATAAGCAAAAATGTTGGATAATAAGGAGGGATTAAGGAAAAGCCTATTAAAAGTTAAATTACATTGTGATTTTACAAATTAAGCACCAAAACATCATGTTTTACAACAAATTGACAGAAGAATCAGTTCAATACACAGTAATGTTATGTAGTAATGATTGCATTTACGAATTTAGTACATCGCAATATATTGAAACATCGCAATATATTGAAACACTAGTCGATCTGGGTGGGAGGCAGAATGTTTTTATTATTATTATTATTTATTTCGATTTGATAAACCGCCCTTCCCGAGGCTCAGGGTGGTTTACAACATATAAAAACAGCATATAAAACAGCATATAAAACACATGTTCGATAATACAAAGTGTTAGATGAGTGAAGGTTGGATTAGCAAGACTCTACTGTATATCTATATCTGTATCTGGAGTTACACTTAAAAATGTGCCTATTTCGACTTACAAACAAATTCATCTTATAACAGACCTACAGAACCTATCTTGTTCATAACTTGGAGATTGCCTGTATAGTATTGTAAATGGCTAGATCTTTGTTGTGCAGGGACTCAATAGTTCCTCCCATTTATTATTATTTTCTACTCTTACCTGCAGCGACATTTCCAGCCACTCTCTTGGACAGGCATGAAGCTTTGGTTTTCTCTTTGATCCATCTTTGTTGCTACCATGGCTTGTCTGCCACCAGCTCATGTTGCTTGTCCCTTTACAAAAGTGATAAAATGCTCTTCCACTGCAACGCCCAGCATCCCACACTTTCATAACCAATGGCAAGGAATTCTGGGAGCTATGATTTGACAACTGGAGGACTGCATGATTCCATCTTCTACTTTCTAACATTTCAGAAATATATTCTTTCCTCTTGCTCCTTTCAGCAAAACAACTAAACAAAAAAAAAACCAGATTCCAATATGATAACCTCTCACCTTCACTACAAATGACCTATTTGACTGTATCTCACCAGGCTTTTCTCCCCATGTAAACAAACTAGGGAATGCTGTTAGTTTTGGCTGCAGTAAGGGAAGAAATAATTTAACCTTACTCCTCACGCGATGTACTTCAATCATGAACAGGTGCCATTTGCATTTTTAGACTCTGTTCACATTAAAGCATGAGAAATTAAACTGTGTTTAGTTTGTCCCTCTTCTTGGAAACCCCTTTGGGACTGGTAGCTTTTGACTTGTACTTAACATACTGTGTCCATTGATGACTTCCATAAATTGGGTTGAGCAGAGTTTTCCTCTGATGTAAATAATAATTCTATAACTTCTAGAGCAACAATCTATGCACCACCAGTGGTCCGGAAGAATAAAAATGTGGTCTGTGACCTCACCCTTACTACACCGTTGCCTCAAAACCATGTGGCAACAAGAGTGACTGGTCTTTTGATACCATCTTACAGTACCAAGGCAACGGGGATGTCAGGAGGAGAAAGTCTGACTAACCACGAAATATTACTACTACCACATCAGCTCTAGATTAGTAAATATGGTTTTCTGTGGGCAAGCATATGGCGACTAATAGATGGCATATGTTCTGCATCAGAAACTAGATCTGATGTGGTCTAGCCAATGCATTTTTCTGAATCAGCACCCTAAATAACCAAACGGAATCTAAAGTTGACCAAAAACTGATTTGTAACCCTTTTGATACTAATGTTGGAGCGTGGTTCCTGGTCAAAAAAAGGTTGGAAGTCACTGTTCTAAAGAAAGTATTTTACTATAACAATAACACAAAATAACAACAATAATGATAATAATAATGAATTTATTATCTGTCTGTCACTGTGGCTCGATATTGTTGAACCAATTGAGTTATCAATCTTTATATCGATTGAGAGAAAGGAGTATTTGTCTTGTCATCTGAATGGAAGAACATTCATTTTGTTCCTTTGCATACAAAGATAAAATATGTGATATGCTGCTGTTTGTAACTGTATTGATTGGTATTTGTTTCTTATTTTAAAGGACATTATTTGTTTGATTTTTAAGTATTCAGCCTACTTCATGGAGTTAATAGCCAACCTACCTCATAAGGTTGTTGTGAAACTAAAGTGCACAAGGGGAACCATGTACACTGTCTTGAGCCCATTTAGAAAGAATGAGCCCATTTAGAACGGCTCATTTAGAGGAGATACCAGAAATGCAACAAATATATGGAGAAGAGATCATGTTGTCCATTTATGAGTGACAATTGTGGCTCTGGGCATATTTAGGGTTCCCTCCTAACTTTGTAACAACAACCAAAAAACCCTAATGAGCTTAGATGTAATTCCAGCAGGCAAGTATCATATTCATGCATGTTTCTAGTTTGATCATCTTCCCTTAGAAATTAAATGTTAACACAGTATTTCTTATGTTGTGATTGTATGCCTTCGAGTCACGTGTGATCCATAATGATCCTATCATGGATTTTTTGGGGGCAAAGTTTGCTTAGAAGGGGGTTTGCCTTTGTGTTCCTTTGAGTCTGAGAGAGTGTAACTTTCCCAAGATCACCCACTGGGTTTCCATGGCAAAGTGAGGACTTGAATCCTGGTCTCCAGAGTCACAGTTCAATTTCAAAGCAGTACATCATGTTGGCTTGCTTTTTCTAGAAACACACCTGCATTTGGAGTAGAGTGGGCCGCTTCACTGTTAAGACATAACTGGGTTGCTGCACTTTATTTTTATCTGGAGTGATGAGCAAGCAGTGCTTGGAAGCTGTGTACTACATGGGAGCCTCTCTTAGCCTTAGCGGCAAAAACGCTTCCTGATGGCAGCCACTCATATTCTTCTTCCTGATTTTTCCTTCTCCTTTTTCCAAAAGGTTGTGGAGCTACTTACCAGACTACATACTCTGAGCAACCATTGCACTGAACCCTATCAAGGATTAACTCAGCAAAAGATGGTGAATGTGATAATCAAATAGGCTACATAGATAACAACATGTGGTGAGAGTAGACTTTGGCGGTTTGAATGGTAGAAGAAAGGGCCTCCCATGTACCTACCTTTACACCTATCTGAGTTTAGAAAAATATCTTTTTGGATCACCGCTCTCCTAAGCCTCAAGCCAGTATTGTCATTGGATTCAATAATGTAATTTCTCCAAGCTTTGCACTTCAGGAGGTTGCAAAAATGTATGAAATGATACAGTACTTTCTACCATTTCAGTTTTATACTGCTTCGTTATTTTTCCACCTTGTTGCATTTGTATATTGTTCCCTTCTGAACCCAACAGTCACTTCTAGGGCATATTCTTCTAACTGTACTAGTTCTGGACCATGGAAGCCCCATACAATCAATGTGAAATTACAATATGTTGAAGACACTGGAAAGAGAGGCAGACTGTTTAGAAGCCAGTTATGATCTTGGAAAACCTGAAAGGGTGGATGCTATTGGATGGACTACTAGAAACTCTCGATCTTATATTATAAAAAGAAAACCAGCTGTGACAAGCCTATACATCCTTCAGAGATCCTGTTTCTGATTTAGAAACACCACCAAAGCATTACAGAAAGATGGATATAGAATGATGTGTGGACTTTCCAGCTGGTGAGAAGAAACATCCCATTTTCCATGTGCTCTGATAGGCAGCTATAGATTTTGCAGGAATACCCAGTGGTCGGAGCAGTCAGTATGGAGTTAGAAAGCATCAATTAGCCCAGAACAGAGCTTTCCAAACTCTGTGTGTTGCCTGTAGTCCACATGTGGGTCACATGAAAAATGCTCAACCCTGCCCCAACCCCTACACACAAAGACTGCCTGGCAAGCCATAGGCTTGGCAATCACTTCAAGCGGGCACATTGGCCACCTCTAGAGGAGGAGAAGGAAGAGAAGAGGGGGGAAAGGAAGAGAAGGATGTATCAGTGGGAGCAGTTGCAGCAGTGGAATCTCAGCAGGCGCCAATTCAGAGGCCCTGCTGTTCTCCGTGTTCTCCTTCCTCACCCTCAATGATAGTGGCCCAGCCACCCCCGGGGGGAAGGAGGAGAGGATGGAGGAGGAGAGCTAAGACGGGTCCGAAGGGCATCCAGTCGAACCCCCTTCAGCCAGGTGTGAAGATCCTGTCAAAAACCTCCCAACAGACACCCATCTAGCCCCAGTTCAAAGAGGAGAAGGCTCAACTGGAGTCCCAGGCAGCCTATACTTCACTAGAGTTGGAAAAGATCCCCAGAGGGCATCTAGCACGACCCCCTTTGGCTAGGCTGAAATGCAGAGTCAAAGCATCCCAAATGGCTATCCAGCCTCCATTAAAAACCTTCAGAGATGCTTAATCACTACAGAAGTAGAGTGCTAGTGCTGTTCAAGTAGGTACTGTTACAAAATTTAAAATGTGCACAATGTCTTGATTTAGTTGTAGTAATTACCACTATACAGTAAATATATGACACACCAATATAACATAATATAATATAACGTAAGTATAGAATTAAACTCTTGTAAGGGGTTGGTGTAACATCTGGTTTGCTAGTAAAACTGATTTACAGTGTCGCGAAAAGATGCCTGTCTAAAAAGCATGTTACCAACATAAAAAGATTGGAAAGCTCTGGCCTAGAGGTAATACAACTACTTCATGCAGGTGAATGCAAGCAAAGTAAGGACAACCAGTTTAGAATCAGTGAACCCAATTCTTAGGTAGCAAAGTCTTACTCTGATTCCTGAAAAAAAGATTTAAATGTGTAGTATTTCACAACCCATATGGAATTTGACTGGAATACATTTGTTGTATACAAGTCCACATAACACCTGTTGCAGGAGCAGTTGTATGTCTTCCAAGATTGTAAAGTCAGATGGGAAAGTGACTCTGGATGTATCTACACAGCCAAATTAATGCAGTTTGACACCACTTTATGTGATGTGGCTCAATGTTATTGAATCATGTGAATTATAATTTAAAGATGTTTATGAGCAAGCTATCAAGGACGCCAAAAAAGTTTACTATTCCTCCTTGATAGAGTCGGCTAGTTCATGCCCAGCTCAACTTTTTAAGATAATTCGCTCCTTGACAACAATTCCGACAGTCCTAAATGATAGGGATTTGGCTCCTACAGCTGAGGCTTTTCAGAACTATTTCACTGACAAAATCTCGACCCTCCGCCAGGACATCCCAGCCACAATTGATACAGTCAGCGAACTCGAGACTCTGCCGCCCCTCGGTGGGCCCACCTTCACCCATTTCCAACTGCTGGACACGGCAGCTGTCGATAAGTTACTTGCTGCAGCTAGACCAACTACCTGCTCCCTCGACCCGTGCCCCTCCTGGCTTGTTAGATTTTGCCGGGAGGGGTTACGAGACCCCATGGGTAAGATTATCAACAGCTCCCTTGAGCAAGGAGTGTTCCCAGGGGGTTTGAAAGAGGCTATGGTAAGACCGCTGCTGAAGAAGCCGAATCTAGACCCTTCGGCTCCCTCCAATTACCGACCGGTTTCCAAATTACCGTTCTTGGGAAAGGTAATTGAGAGGGCAGCAGTGGATCAGCTGCAGCGGTTCTTAGACGACACAGCTGGACTTGATCCCTTCCAGTCTGGCTTCCGTATTGGGCATGGGACAGAGACCGTGCTTGTCGCCATTACAGACCAACTTTGCCGCCAGCTGGACCAAGGCGGATCAGCCCTGCTCGTGTTGTTAGATCTCATGGCAGCGTTTGATACAGTAGATCACGCATTATTGACCCACCGCTTAACCGTGACGGGAGTTAGGGGTACTGCCCTTAAGTGGGTAGCTTCCTCCCTCCAAGATCGGGGACGTGTGGAGAGGGGAGAGGAGGTCTCTGGGAGGCTCCCATTAAGTTGTGGAGTACCCCAGGGGGCTATCCTCTCCCCTTTATTATTCAACACCTATATGCATCCGCTGGCCCAGCTGGTTCGCGACTTTGGTCTGGAGTGTTATCAGTACGCTGATGACACCCAGCTTGTGCTGAGAATGGATGGCAGGCTGGACACTGTACCCAATTGTTTCCACCAATGCCTTGAAGCCGTGACTGGATGGCTGCGTTCCAGCCGGCTGAAGGTGAATCCATCGAAGACGGAGATCCTATGGCCCGGTCGCCCTGGGTTGGATGAGTGTCGGTTGTCTACCCTGGATGGCGAGCAGTTAAGCCCGTCATCACTGGTAAAAAGCCTAGGGGTCCAGTTTGACCCATTGCTGTCCATGGAGGCCCAGGTCTCCATGGTCAGCAAAATATCGTTTTTCCATCTACGACAGGCTATGCGACTGGCCCCTACCTATCCAGGGATGACCTCGCTACGGTAATCCAAGTGACGGTCATCTCGAGGTTAGACTACTGTAACGCCCTCTACATAGGCCTTCCCCTGTTGACAATCTGGAAACTCAAGCTAGTGCAAAATGCTGCAGCTCGACTACTGATGGGAGCACCAGTAAGAGAGCACGTTACTCTCATCTTGCAACATTTGCACTGGCTACCAATCGAGTACCGAATTGTCTTCAAGGTGCTGGTTTTGACCTTTAAGGCCTTGTATGGTCTAGGGCCAGTGTACCTGAGGGACCACCTTACCCCATATGTTCCCCCGAGATCACTGCGCTCGGAAGAGTGAAATCTTCTGACCATACCATCACTCCGTTCCTGTCACCTTTCTTCAACGAGACAATGAGCCTTTTCAGTGGCAGCCCCGGCACTATGGAACACACTGCCGGATGATGTTCGGGCCATCACAGAACTCATCCCATTCCGGAGGGCATGTAAGACCATCTTGTTTAGGCATGCCTTCAATTGAAGCCCGGATGTGGAACTGTCTATTGCCTTCCAACCTTATGATGTCTTATGTACCACCTGCATTTTATTGCTTTTATGTAACCGTTGCGTTTTATGCAATTTTAACTTTGTCGAAGGACTGTTATGTAAACCGCCCCGAGCCTGCTGGAAGGAGCAGTATACAAGATTGAGGAAATAAATAAATAAATAAATAAATAGATAAGGCACCTGCACTCTTTGGCAGAGAAGTCTAAAGACTTTGTAAAACTACAACTCCCAGAATTCCATGGTGTTGAGCCATGGCAGTTAAAAGGGGTATCCAACTCTATTAATTCGACATTGTAGTTTGTGGTGTGGGACATGTGACTTGCATAGTTGCTTGAACCATGGAACAAGCAATTGCCCAAGCTCCCTCTACCTCTGTGGGCCTTCATCCTTACAATCAAAGACATTGGAAAAACAGCTGGAAGCATTTCTCTCCTGCTGCTGCTAACTTGGTGCATCTACACTGTAGAATTAATGCAGTTTGACACTACTATAATTGCCCTGGATCATTGCTATGGAATAATAGGATGTGTAATTTGGTGAGGCACTGGCACTGTTTGACCCGGTAAAACCACATTTAGGGCCGGTGTACCTGAGGGACCACCTCACCCCATATGTTCCCCTGAGATCACTGCGCTTGGAGGAGCGAAACCTCTTAACGGTACCATCAGTCCGTTCCTGCCATCTCTCTAGTACAAGGCAACAAGCCTTTTCAGTAGCTGCCCCGATGCTTTGGAATGCATTGCCAGACGATGTCCGGGCCATGGCGGAGCTCATTCCATTCTGGAGGGTTTGCAAAACTGTCTTGTTCGGGCTTGCCTTTGACTGAAGCCCCCGGATACTAGGCATGGTTTAGAACCCAAAAATAGGGAATCGAAAATCTAATGGGGGAGATTTTTTTGATTAGTAATAGGAAGACTTACAAAAAAATTTCCCAAAATTTCTAAAATGTAACTTAATTACTAACAAAATTCGTTAGTAGTTCGTATGCCAGCGCATGCGTATTCAGATGGTTTTGGCCTACAACTCCCAGAAATCCTAACAGCTGGTAAATTGGCTGGGATTTCTGGGAGTTGTAGGCCAAAACTTGAATAAATCACACTGAATTCTAGATGGGACTCTCCAAATAGGAAGGAGGGAGCAAAGGAGGGAGGGAGGGAGGGGTATTCTATTCTTGAAGCAGCAAAAGAAAAGGAGGAGGAGCCCCCTGGCTCCTCGCTGCCCTCTCTCACCCCGATCCCGAGGAGCGAGGCCCAAGTTTGCCCAGGCTGGTCATATACCTACATTCCATGCACATGCAATAATACAGCAGTAATAACAATGGGTATAAGAAGAGGTAAAATTCAAACCGAAGTATTCTGACTGGTCCCTGCCTCATGCGGTGCAAACGGGCTCTTCTCTGTGAGCCCGGGAAAAGCCAGCGTTTTCTGCTGGGTGCACACACATACATATTCTTTGGGGGGATTTGCTGCAGAATCTTCTCTATGAGCCCGGATTCTGCAGCAAATCACCCCCAAGAATATGCATGTGTGTGCTCCCAAGCAGCAAACGCTGGCTTTTCCCCGGGCTAATTTCCCGGGCTAATAAGAGAAGAGGCCGTTTGCACCGCATGAGGAGAGACTGGTCAGAATACTTCGGTTTGAATTTTACCTCTTGTTATTGTTATTACTGCTGTATTATTGCATGTGCATGGAATGTAGGTATGACCAGTTGGATTACTTATAATATTAGGCACTTACAGTAGCATTCATTCTATTATACATTAGGTTGGTTTCTCACCCCAATACTCTTTGATGCTTTAGATCCTGGCAGGCAGGAGAGGCAGGGAAGCCTGGAAAAAATGTAAACAGAGAGGTTTACTCAGAAGTAAATCCACAAAGGAGGGCACTTCATCCAAAGTGTCCTCCTTTGCAGATTTACTTCTGAGTAATCTCTCTGTTTACATTTTTCCAGGCTTCCAGCCGAAAAGAAGGAGCGAGTTTAGGGCTTGCCTTGCCATAATACTTATTGGCAAGGGAGGCGGGAGGGTGGTGAGAGAGAAGGAGGGTGCCCCCCCCCCTTACGACCTAATAACGACACTTAAGGCCCCCGAAGTTCGAAAAAGAAAGTCCACTTCCTGGTTGGCGTTCCAGGTGCGGAAATACTCGAAAGTAGCATTTCTTACGAATTTCTTACGAAACGAATCATTTTCATAACTTTTTTCTCATGCCTAATGGATACTGTAATTGTCTATTGCTACTGTCGTTGCATTATTTGCAACTTTTACTTTTTGCTGTTTTTATGATGTATTGCTGTTTTATTGTGCATTTTGATATGTGTGTGAACTGCCCCAAGCCGGCCGGGAGGGGCGGAATATAAGATCGAACGAATAAATAAATAAATAAATAAATAAATAAATTTTCCATGATTCTATAGGATTAAGCCATGGCAGTTAACATGATGTCAAACTGCATTAACTGTCAAATGCAGATGTACCATTGGATTACTCCCAAGCTACACAACATTTCCTTTATTGAAGAGCAATTCCATTTGGGGCAGATCTCTTACACAGTTTCTGAACCTGAGTTTTCAGAGTCTTCATTTAATTGGTATTAAACGTTTGTTTATTGGATATCATCCAAACAACTACAGTATCCAGACATTACTCCAGCACCTGCACATTACAGGTTATTTTAATGTTGATGTTTATAACTTTGTTCTCTGCATTCCTTAATTTCTGTAAATCCTTACATTTATTTGAACACCCCCCCCCCCCCGCCACCCTCCCAAATAAAATTCAAGGTATGTGAAGTCATTTACTGTGTCCAATTCTGGGCATCGGAATTGAAGGGAGATGTTGACAAGCTGGAATTTGTCCAGAAGAGGGCAACTAAAATAAAGGTCTGGAGAACAAGCCCTATGAGGAGCGGCTTAAAGAGCTGGGCATGTTTAGCCTGCAGCAGAGAAGGCTAAGAGGAGACATGATGACTATGTATGAATATATGAGGGGAAGTCATAGGGAGGAGGGAGCAAGCTTGTTTTCTGCTGCCCTGGAGACTTGAATTTGGAGCAGTGGCTTCAAGCTACAGGAAAGGAGATTTCACCTGAACATTAGGAAGAGCTTCCCGACTGTGAGAGCTGTTAGGCAGTGGAACTCTCTGCCCTGGAGTGTGGAAGCTCCTTCTTTAGAGGTTTTTAAGCAGAGGCTGGATGGCCATCTGTCAGGAGTTTTTTTGTTTAGACTGCAAAACTATGGAATTACTGTTTTAAGTTGATAGTTTTTAAAATATATATTTTAGTATCTTTCAAAATAAGTAAAATCTTATTTAGTACATTTGCAGATCACATACTTTTGCATTTGATCACAGCCCGTTTTGACTAGAGTCACTAGACAGAGTCTTCCCCTCAAAATACTTTTTGCATATGAGGCATAAGAAAATTATGTTAAGCACCTTTTAATTTTTAAAAAAATCATTGTGATTATACTTTTTAAAATAATCTGGAAATTTCATACTTGTCATTTTCTAGGTTCTGCGCTAGATGGCAGCATAGAGACACTATTGCATAAATTTCAATATTCAGGCTTCAGATATTAAGTTTTTAGATTCTACTTAGGCTTGATTCTTGAAATAATTATCAGTTACCCTAGTATTGTGCAATAGATATATTAATAACAGAAAAACTTTTTTTTACATAAACCAATCGATTTCTTATCTTCTTTAAGAATAAATGAGAGTAAAGGATCCATTGCAGGAGCCCTAACAAAGGAGTTAGAGATTCCCTGAAAACTATTAAATGTATACTCTGGTCTATGGCTGCTTGTGGAATAAAGCATGTTGGTCTTTAAGGTGCCACATTATGCTGTGTTTTAGGGTTTGATTATACTTGAGATTATTCTTATATAATTTACAGGTTCCTCGTACATTAAGCAGCTGATGGGGAAAAGGAAGAGGCCTGAGGCCAGGAATGGTGGGCGTTAAAGTCCAAAACAGAGGGCCAACGTTTGCCCATGCCTGCTCTATAGGCTTTCTTGTAAGTATATAATCCATATGGCTGGAGTCCCTGGTGGTGCAATGGGTTAATTCCTTGTGCTGGCAGAATCCAGGGAGTGGGGTGAGCTCCCACCTGTCAGCTCTAGCTTCCCATGCAGAGAGAAGCCTCCCAGAGGATGGTAAAACATTCTGGCACACCCTGGGCAATGTCCTTGCAGATGGCCAATTCTCTCACACCAGAAGGAACTTGCAGTTTCTCAAGTTGCTCCTACACGGGAAAAAAATCTATATATGACAGAGAAGGCATTGTGCATTTGTTATTGTATATGGTTCGAATCCTGGGAGTGGGGTGAGCTCCCGCTACTAGCACCAGCTTCTGCCAAACAAGCAGTCCGAAAACATGCAAATGTGAGTAGATCAATAGGTACCACTTCTGCGGGAAGTTAACCGCACTCCATGCAGTCATGCTGGCCACATGACTTTATTTATTGATATTTATTATTTAGGCTTATATACCGCCACTCCCCTAAGGCTCAGAGCGGTTTACAACACACACGATACAATTATAAAACCAATTAACTAGAATAAAATCCCATTAACAGAGTTCAAATGCTTGCCGAAATAAGTATGTTTTACAAGCCCTACGGAAGGTTGGTAGATCCCATAGGGGGCAAGTTTCTGCAGGCAAGGAGTTCCATAAAGATGGCGCTACAACAGTAAATGCCCTGGGCCTGGTCGTCAGGCGATAGATCTTAAAACTGGGAATTTCCAGCAAGTCCTGATATTTTGAGCAACGTGATCTCTGAGGTTGGTAGGGGAGAAGGTGGTCCCTTAAGTATGCCGGCCCCGGACCATATAAGGCCTTGAAGGTAAGAACCATCACTTTGGAGGTGTCTATGGACAACGCCAGCTCTTTGGCTTAGAAATGGAGATGAGCACCCCCCCCCCAGAGTTGGTCACGACTAGACTTAATGTCAGGGGAAAACTTTATCTTACCTTATGAAATCTCAGGTGCAGGGGTTGATCTATACTTCTGAGAAGAATGAGAAGACTTCAAGTAACAAGTGATATGTATGTTGGCCACTAAGATGGAAGATGTCAAACTGCATCTGACTCTTTCATACCATTGACTTATTGACTTATCTATGTTATCAGTCTTCTATTATCATTAAATTTATTTCTAGTTGACCTTCACTAGTCCAGAATGGAGTGCTTCCTAAGCCCATTAAAAACAAACAAACAAACAGCAAACTATATGGATTGTGTTCTTACAACATAGACTATGAATCTTTGACTAGTTGCACTAAATATATATTGCCTTTATGTAATATTTCCTGGCTCTTTTGATTCAACCAATGATCTGGATCAGGCTTTTTAAAAACAAGTATTTTTTTGTCCCCTCCCTGATGCTAAGCCTCTATTTGGAGGCGTACAAAATATTTGAATTCTCCGAATTGTATTAACTGTATTTTATTTTAATCCCATCTTTCTCACAGCATGGGATTTAACATGGCCTGCAATCTCCTAAAAACACAACACAACTAAGGAAACTTTCAATACAAAAGTAAAAAAAAAAAAACCAGTGAAACAACTTTTATTTAAAAATGCAAGATAAAAACACAATTTAAAAGCAGTTTTGAAAACACATCTAAAACATACTGAAATTAAAATGCATGCCCCCCAATTAAAAACGCCATCTGTTGTAACATCTTAAAATCAAAAGGCTTCTTAAAATAAGATTTTTTTTGTCTGATGCTGGAATGGGGGAGTTGAGTCTGATTTCCTGGGTGTCTTTCATTGAGACCCTCTCAGTGGAATGAAGCCTCTATAAGATGTGGTCTGACACTGTCCATTTCATGCAGTTCAAAGTTAGGATGCAAACTAGTGCATAGACAAAAATGCCCATGAAAGAGCAGGAAAGAAGTCCCTTAATGCAAATCAGTGTCCTGTGTAATCATTCCGGTGCCAAACTGGTTCCAGGATTTCCTGGCTAAACTGTAGGAAACAAAGGGTGGTAATAAATGGACATTTCTCTGGGTGGAAAGAGGTGAGAAGTGGCGTACCCCAAGGTTCAGTTTTGGGTCCGTTACTTTTTAATTTATTCATTAATGATCTGGATGTAGGAGTAAATTCAAGCAAAGTTTGCAGGACACTAAATTGTTCAGGGTTTAAAAATGAAACTGATTGTAAAGAGCTCCAGAAAGATCTCTCAAGTGAATGGGCAACAAAGTGGCAAATGCATTTTAACCTAAACAAGTGTAAAGTCATGCACATCGGGTCAAAGAACCCCAACTACACCTACCAATTGATGGGGTCAAAGCTTTCTGAGACAAACCAGGAAAGGGATCTTGGGGTTTTGGTGGACAGCTCAATGAAGATGTCAACCCAGTGCGCAGCAGCAGTGAAAAAGCAAATTCTATGCTAGGCATGATCAGAAAGGGAATCGAAAATAGGTCAGCAAATGTTGTATTACTCTCTACAAATCTATGGTAAGGCCACATTTGGACTACTGTGTACAATTCTGGTCTCCGCACCTTAAGAAGGATATAACGGAACTGGAAAAGGTACAGAAAAGGGCAACAAGAATGATCCAAGGGATGGAGCGGCTCCCTTATGAAATCAGGTTGCAACGCCTTGGTCTTTTCAGCCTTGAAAGACGGCGTCTAAGAGGTGACTTGATCGAAGTGTATAAAATCATGCATGGGATAGAAAAGGTGAATAAAGAAAAAATATTTTCTTTGTCACAAAACACTAGGACTAGAGGGCACTCCCTGATGCTCCCAGGTAGGAAAATTAGGACTAATAAAGGGAAATATTTCTTCACCCAGAGGGCCATTGGGTTATGGAATTTACTTCCAGAAGAGGTTGTGACAGCTGTCAGCCTGAACAATTTCAAGGCAGGATTAGACAGATTCATGGATACCAAGTGTATCGGTAGTTACTGAAAAGGACATTCAAGTGCCACCTCGGAGTTGGTTGAGGTAGGCAGGATTTCCCTGGGTACTGGTTGTGGGGGGTCGGGAGCAGGTTAGGGTTTTGCCCTCCTTCTGCTCGAGATCCCCGTGTACAACTGGTGGGCCACTGTGTGATACAGAATGCTGGACTAGATGGGCTGAGGTCTGATTCAGCATGGCTCTTCTTATGTTCTTATGTCCTATGTAGTCATCTGCATAGTGAAACCACTTCCTTTCTTGAAACTGGCTTAAGTGGTCAATGTAGATATGTCCTTAAATTATCCACATATCCACTTACTGTAGTCCAAGTCCATGCTTCAAAAGACTGGTGGAAGTTGATGGAAGAAAACCAAAAAAGCAAGGCCTTCCACTCTTCCTTTAGAGCAGTGGTTCTCAACCTGTGGGCCCCCAGATGTTTTGGCGTCCAACTCCCAGAAATCCTAATAGCTAGTAAACTGTCTGGGATTTCTGAGAGTTGTAGGAGAAACATCTGTGGACCGACAGGTTGAGAACCACTGTTTGAGAGAATCTAATCCTGTTTAAGATCCAGATGTTTTCATACTCCCTCTCAATCAGCTTTAGCTAACTTGGTAAGATTGGATGGCAATAGCATTGAAATTTGGAGGGTCAGAAATGTTCCCCTTCCTTATTCTATCCGTTTTAGGGTTCTTGTGAGCACTGAATTGTTGCCCACACTGGATTATTAGACAGGAGTATCTATGCCCAACTTGTTCTACATTGAACAAGCAACAAATGTATAAAGGAGTGGTGAACAACTGTAACTCTCCATATGTTTTCTGTTTTTGGCACCTTGTTCTCAATAGCTCTAGCAGCCATAGCCAAAGGTGAGGGATTAGTAGGTTTCATATCCAAAAACATCTCAAGGGCCACAGTAACTTACCCCTGCTATCAAGAATGAACTGGCCTTTTCGCTTTGTGTACGCCAAGGCTACAGAAAACCCTTTGTTCAAAATGTGGAGGTGTTGAGAGTCTTTGAGAAATCTTGGCTGCTATCTGTATGGAAAAGTAAGGCATAATTGCAACGATAATTACTGCAAGTTGCCCTAGTCAGTGTGTGTACACTAAAAGGATGGAATATTAATCTTAATACAATTAGAACAAATAAATATTGTTTAAATGCACTCCCATCTCCAATTTAACCTGAAATTTATAATAATGTGCTCTTATCCTTTGTAAAATTTGCCTATTATCTCAAATCTTTCTTCTAAAAACTAAAATAACTTGTTGGGCTGCTGTGAGTTTTCTGGGCTGCAAGCCCAAGTTCCAGAAGCATTCTCTTCTGATGTTTTGCCCACATCTACGGCAGGCATCCTCAGAAGTTGTGAGGTCACAACCTTTGAGGATGCCTGTTGTAGATGTGGGTGAAACGTCAAGAGAGAATGCTTCTGGAAGATGGCCCTACAGCCCAGAAAACTCACAACAACCCTGTGATTCCAGCCATGAAAGCCTTTGCCAACACAAACCAACAGACCTGACAACTCTGAGGATGCCTGCCATAGATGCAGGCGAAACTTCAGGAGAGAATGCTTCTAGAACATGGCCATACAGCCTGAAAAACATTTGATGTCTTCTGATTTCTTGACTACAAACTCCATTTTGATTTATGATTGAGAGTGATCCTCAACTTCCACTATGCTTTTCAATAGCAGCTCTCTCTGTAGATAATAGTAGGGTATACATCCTTTTCAGTCATAATGGTAGCTAATAAGGTCATCTGACTTCTACAAGTTAGGCCACAGCAAGAGAGGCAGGAGCAGGCCAAGATTTCTGTTTCCTCATCAGCTGGCATCCATCGAAATGCCAACACCAAAAGGATGTCTTGTCTTGGCTTTCAACTTCCATCAGCCTCTTGAAGGGAAGATGTGCATATGAGGAGTCAATATGACACTGCAGTGCTCCTGACTGAGATCTTTGGACATTTCACATAATTTCAGGTCACTGCTAAATTCTCAGACAAGGTGAACACATTTTAAAAGAGAACGTTGACATTAGTATGTATATTTTTATCTGGAGGGATAAACAAACTCAAAGTTATACAGCACTAAACTTTAGTTCCATTTGCTATTTTTCTCCATACAGTCTCATTCTAGAGTAACCTAATAGTAACCCAACCTGACTCAGCCTCAAGAGACCAGATTTTGTTGTCTCTGTTTATAATAGTTCAATATTGTCAGTGTTGTGACTATGGAACTTGTATAAATGATTGTTTCAACCAAATGTCTTGCAAGAAGTGTTGTGTGACCATTCTTGTGACTTCTGGAAATGTTTTGTCTCTCTTCTTTTGTTGAGAAACATTGCTTTTCAGCTGGGCTAGACAAGACTGTTTGGCCAACTCAGCATGGCTAAAATACCGTGCTGGGTTGACCCGACTGTGTCCATCCTGCCTCCTTTTAGTAGCCAGACATGTGCCACAGGACATGTCAGAACCCTGCTGTGTGTTTGGATTTCGTGAGAAGTACCCATGATTACAATAGATCTCAAAAAGAAAATCCAGTTATTTCTGCAGTTTAATTTTGCCCATTGCATGCATGGACATTCATGACGGCTTACTTTAGAATTTGCTATCTACTTTGATCGATGCTCCATGAGTTTCATATATTTTCTGTATACTATTTCTTCACATTCTTTGTTCTTCCACATATAAAAACCACTCCAAGAATGGAAAGATGGAATAGTTTTGCAATGTATTTTACATAATAATAGTTCTGGGAGTTTGCTAACTGGTGCATCTCCTACAGATTAAAAACATCTTTCTTATGTATTCTAGGATAGTTGTCTCCTGAATTTAGAGAAGCCAATAATCTCATTTCATCTTGAGACCCTGGGTATGGGCGTGCAGGAAGGTCTGATAGTTCAACAAAAAGTTATGTTGACAAAACATGGTACAAATTTTATGAGATTGAGAAGCAGTTGAATGGTAGGGCAGGAAGGTTGTGTAAGCAGGGATTCAAAGGTTACTGGTTTATCTGGAAAATTAAGGAGTAGAACAGAATCTAAATGGCTTGCTTCTCTAATGATGTAAATAATACATTTTTCAAATTCTGTTTTAATATTATAAGTGGTTAGAATGTGCTGTAACATAATCATTTTGTCCCCTTTTTAACAACCAAAAGGAACAGCAAAATTTATTTCTCCCTAAATGGCAATGGAAAGTGATACAGAAGTAAAATATTTTATCACTGATGCAAACATTGGGCGAAAATATACCTCTAAGTCTGATGCATTGTGAAAGATATGAATTCACTTGATTTGAGTGTTGGGCTATATATTTGGCAACCAGAGTTCAATTCCCCATTCAGACATGGAAACCTATTGTGTGACCTTGGATAAAAAAGGGAAGTACTGTTATTACCAGAGTACAAAACGAAGGTCAGGGACCACAACCACAATGGTGTAATCATACAATCAAATAATATAGTTCTTTAGTAATAAAGAACTATATTATTTGATTGTATGATTACACCATTGTGGTTGTGGTCCCTGACCTACGTTTTGTGACCTTGGATAAGTCACGTGCTCTGGGACCCAGAAAACCTTGTGATTTGTTTGTCTTAGAGTTGCTATAAGTTAGAAAGGGCTTGAATGGCACACAACAACAAAGTTGGAGGCTGTGAAACCCAGGAACAGATTGCTCTACACATATTATTAGGTGGATAGCAAACCATATAGAGCAGGGGTGCTCACACTTTTTCAGCATGCGAGCTACTCTTAAAGCAACCAAGTCCAAAAGATCTATCTGCCCCCGCCGCCGTGCGCTCCCGCTGCCACGCACTCTTGCCACTGCGCGTGCTCCTGCTGTTGTTTTCCGCCTGCACAGTGCTTCTTCCACCTGCAGGGCATTGCAGGAAGGAGAAAGCACAAGGCGGGGCATCCAGAGGGAGCGCTCCGCCCTGCCTGTCTCGCCGGCAAGGAGGCTGCACAGCTGCTTCTGGACGAGACAGAGGCAGGGTGCTCCCTCCAGAGGCCCCGCCTCGTGCTTCCTTCTTCCTGCAATGCCCCGCAGGCGAAAGAAGCACTGCAAGAGCGGAAGCCAGCAGCAGGAGTGCGCGTGTGTGCAGGGTGTGCGCACGCATGGAAGGAGCGCCCCATCCGGCTGGTGAGGCCCGAAGATCACCTGGAAGAGGGCCGAAGATCTACTAGTAGCTCCCGAGCTACCTAATGAACACCCCTGATATAGAGTGTTCTGATTCAAACAAGACTTGGAACGTATTTAAAATAGGTCCATTGAAATTAGAGGGGATCATGTATGTTGTGATTGGTTTAAGTACCATTAACTTGGATGAGATCACTCTAGATTTCTGAGTCTGACTACAAATATTGAGTTTAATTTTTGTTTTAATTTATTTGATTATAAGTTCCCCAAAGAACCTGCCAGAGGCATGGTATAAATAAATAAAGGTTTGGAGAGATCTGTTATTCATTCAGCAAAGAAGCTCTGTTGTTTGCCTGAACACCTTTTATATATTGTTATATTTACAAAAATTTAGGAATGGAAAAGAAGATAGGAAACTTGATGCTTGTGCGTATTCAGAACACCTTGTGTTCTGAATAACGTTGGAAGATACTTTCCATCAGTTGTGGTTCAACTTTGTCAGTTCAATATACTCTATTCAATCCAAGAATCCAATTTTCAGATTTTCTAAGTAGACTGTTAACGGTTCCCAAACTTTTTTGAAAGTTTTTGTATCCTGATTCTGTAGTCATCTGGACAGCTTGTCCATTTTGGATAGTTTCTTGAGCTTCATTTTCCATTCTCCCACTGTTGATGTTGTCTATTGTCTCCAATATTTAATAATATCCTGGCTGCTGATATCATGTATTGAAAAATTCTCTGATATTCTTTTGAAATTCATTTATGAATGAGACCTGCTTTGTAATATACAGTAGATTCCAATTTTGGAGTGCCAATCCCCCCCCCTTTGCATCCTGTAAATACTTTAATTTTATTTTTGGTTTCCCCCCCATTCCATATAAACTTTAAGATATATTTGTTCCAATTTTAAAGTAATTGTCACATAGTAAAATTGAGAAAATGCTCATGTTTATTGAGTCTATATGGCCTATTTGTGATAATTCTTGTTTTGACCACTTGGTCAAATCAGACCTTATAATGGCCCAAATTTTCTCATAATACTATTAAATGAGTGGAATGAAGACCCTGGAAAAATAACTTTTTTAACAACAGCTCTCAGTTGATGAATGCTAAATGGGGCTATGCAAAATTATAATGCTTCCAAACTCTGGTGGTGTGCACATTTACTTTTATTTATTTTTAAGGAATTCAATTGTCTCTCAGCCCACCAATTAAAAACATCTTCAGCATTTTTGGTTATTCAGAGAGGGCATTAGCTATTCACTAAAACAACTCAATCCCTGACAAGTGTATTTGCAAAGTTTGATATAACATATCCAAACAGTATTCACCAACAAGTTGTATTGTACTGGGATATATGAATATGGATGGTTATATTCTCATTTTTACTGTAGTAGTTAAAGCACAGATTTCTTGCATACAGCACCGTGGTCTCCCGACTTGACTACTGCAATGCCCTGTATGCGGGCCTACCATTGTCCACGACTCTGAGGTTGAGACTCGTCCAGAACGCAGCGGCCAGACTCATCTCTGGGGCACCGGCGAGAAACCACATCTCACCAATCTTGAAAGACCTTCATTGGTTGCCCACAGAGTGCAGAGTGATCTACAAACTCATGGCGCTAACCTTTAAAGCACGGCAAAGAATCGGACCTGCCTATTTGAGCGACCGGCTGATAGACCAACGCAGCGAAAGACCTGTGCGTGCTATAAACGGTGACTGTATAGCCATCCCAGGGGTGAGAGAGGCCTGGCTGACAGAGACCCGACGGAGAGCCTTCTCTGTGGTGGCTCCTATGATCTGGAACACGCTCCCACCTGCTCTCAGGGCCACATTGGCCCCTACCAGATTTCTGTCTGACCTGAAAACCTGGCTTTTCGGCCGGGCGTTTGGGGATTGACTGGATGGTCTGGAAGCTGAGCCTCTCATGGCTCTCTATATCTATACCTATACCTGTGCTTTTAACTGTTGTACCTGTGGTTTTTAAACAATGTAAGTCGCCCGGAGCACCAGTGGTGGAGGGCGACTCACAAGAAATAAAGTTATTATTATTATTATGATTATGTGATGGCACGCACGAGCGTTTGGGAAACCTATATTGCCTGGCTTTACTTGGGGGCTATCTGATACTTTCTGTTAAGATTAAGACCCTTAGCAGACAGAGGCACTTTAGGCAAGGTGAAAAGATAACCAAATGAGTTTACTGAAACAAGATGAATAAAGGGTTAACTCCATCCAGGACTATCATAAGGTAATTTAAAACAATACATTACAAAAAGAGATTTTGCTGGTTGCAGTCATCTTTATGGAACCTTCTGCCTCTGATGCAAAGCGATGGTTATAAACTGTCTTAATCTTCTTTCCTGTGAAGCTTAGGCTGGCCAAAAGCTTCTGTTGTCCTTTGATTAGTGCTATAAAAATACTGCTAAATGCAGGTGCTAAGAATGCTTGTTTTTGGATGGCTTGGCCTAGGATTACCAGACAATGCCCCAAGCCTCTAGTGACCGTAGAAAAGGGAGGAGTCCAGCAAGAGAGCTCTATACAGGGAAATTGAATAGACCAACTAAGGCTAGCCTCTGCGGCTTGTTATGCTCCACCCAAAAACTAATATAAAAGAAGGCATCTACACTAGGGAAAACCTATGAACAGGGGGAACTGAAGCAAAGGAGAGGTAAAGGCAGTGCAAAGGCTTCACACAGTATGACCCTCACACCTGCAGGTGATACATTCCAAGTCTTCATGTGGATACTTGAAACCACATATAATAGTAAACCCTATTATTTTCAATGGAACACATAAAAGAAGTAGTGAGAGAGGCCCTGAACAAATCATTAAATGATTGAAATTGTGGATAACTGAAACGGTGTATTCCACTGTATAGTGGTTTTTCTGCTATACTTCAAGAGAAGTGCTATGCAAACAACCATGTGATCTAAAAGAAACAAGTTCAGTCACAAAGCACTATGTGGAATGGAGCTCAGCTGTTGGTTGTTGGTAATGGGCTATGCCATCTCATTATACCTCTTCCCGGTTTCCCATTTTGTCCAATGTGTATGTTTCATTGCCTAAAATGGAATTATCTTAGCCTCCCTCTTGTTCTCATTCATGTTTTTAATGCTAGACTTCTGCTGCAATTGCCTTTCCCTAGTCTCTATGGTCCCCGATGGCCTTTATCTAAAATGTAACTCTTTGGAATAATAATGTGTTAGTGAAAGTTGCCAGGATGTGTAGACATTACAGAGCCATACAAGGACTATATAGTGTTGCTCATTCTGCAAAGTAAAGTAAAGCCAGCGGCATCCAGAAAAGTGCAAGGAGACGCAAATGTTCCATATTGCCAGAAGGCACAGAGGAAAGTTGTGGGTGTTGTTGATTCTGCTACCAAATATTTTGATACCAATTACAGAGTGGTACAGGCAGGGATGTTTTCAGCACAGTGATGAGACAGAAGTAGAAATACTGAGTCAGATCTAAAAAGTGCGGAAAATCACTTGCACCGCAACAGATGTATAACAGAAGACACTTATGTATAGCAGAGTATGATTCAGAGAGGCCAGGCACAACATTGCATTTTATGCAGAGGGTGATGGTTTATGTCTTGCACATGAAGGTGTTGGAATATTTTTGTTTCAATTGCCCATTTCTAAGAAAACCTGTACGTTTCCTTCACTGCCATCTGAATAGGCCCTTTTAAAATGAAGATTTTTCTTTATTTATTTATTTATGATTCGATTTTGAGCTTCCATTGCATAAAATCAATGGTCAATAAACAGATTTGAGTTGTAGCTATTATGAATTTTTCAGAGGTAGATTTTCTTAGTCCCTTTATTATTTTCACTTCTGTTTTTACTTGGTTCTTAATAATTTCCCTTTTCATTCTATCAGTCATGAGTTAGCCCCTGTTTTAACTCCAGAATCTTTGTACCATCATAAATTTAATTCCACAAATAGAATTCATGCCATGATTCAAACCCTACCTATGGGCTGGGCTATAGCGCAGCTGGTAAATCACCACCAGCAGCAATAAGATCTACCAACCAATAGGTTGCCAGTTCGAAGCCCAGGTCAGGGTAAGCACCCAACTGTCAGCCCTGTTTACTGTTTACCTAAGCCAGTGTTTCCCAACTGCTGTGACGCGGCACACTAGTGTGGCGTGACGGACCTCCTGCTGTGCCGCAAGAAAAGCTCTCTGCCCCCCTTCCTTCCCCCCTCCTCCTGCTGCTTGGGGGAGGAGGACGAAGGGCCAGGCGGCAAAGAAGAAAAAGAAGAAGGGGCCAGGGCGCTGCCTCATTCGGCCGTTTCCCCAGCCAGCTTCCAATCCGCCATGTCTCCCGCCCCTCGCTCGCTGAAGCTGCGCAAAGGAGGAGCCCCGCCCACTGAAGCCCGTCCACCGCTCATGCTCCTCCTCTGTGGGATAGCTGAAGCCGGGGGAGGGGGCAGGGCATGGCGTGGCCTGGTTCCGCCCCCTCCCCGGCTTCGGCACTCCCAGCAGCTGCTCCAGCCTTGAGGGGACAGTGCCAAGCCAGCATTGTGCTGTCTCTGCCACCGCTGGCTTGGCACTGCCCCTCAAGGCTGAGCAGCTGCTGGGAGAGCTGAAGCCAGGGAGGGGTGGGGCATGGCGCAGCCTGGCTACACCCCCCTCCCCGGCTTCAGCTCTCCTAGCAGCTGCTCCAGCCTTGAGAGGACAGTGCCAAGCCAGCATTGTGCTGGCTCTGCCACCGCTGGCTTGGCACTGCCCCCTCAAGGCTGGAGCAGCTGCTGGGAGAGCTGAAGCCAGGGGAGGGGGTGGGGCATGGCGCAGCCTGGCTACACCCCCTCCCCCAGCTTCGGCACTCCCAGCAGCTGCTCCAGCCTTGAGAGGACAGTGCCAAGCCAGCATTGTGCTGGCTCTGCCACCGCTGGCTTGGCACTGCGCTCTCAAGGCTGGAGAAGCTGCTGGGAAAGCTGAAACTGGGGAGGGGGCAGGGCATGGTGTGGCCTGGCTCCGCCCCTCCCCAGCCGGCACTCCCAGCAGCTGCTCCAGCCTTGAGGGGACAGTGCCAAGCCAGCATTGTGCTGGCTCTGCCACCGCTGGCTTGGCACTGCCCCCTCAAGGCTAGAGCAGGTGCTGGGATAGCTGAAGCCGGGGGAGGGGGCAGGGCATGGCATGGCATGGCCTGGCTCCGCCCCCTCCCCCTGGCTTTGGCACTCCCAGCAGCTGTTTCCAGCAGGCCACCATTCCCCAGCCGTTCTTTACTGTGTCATTTTGTGTCATTTTGGTTGGTGGTGTGCCCCTGGATTTTTTAAATGTTCAAAGTGTGCCACGGCTCAAAAAAGGTTGGGAAACACTGACCTAAGCAGTTCGAAAACAGCTGTAGGTAGAGAAATTAGGTACCACTAAAAAGTGGGGAAAGTATTTTACGACACCATAAAAGAAAAAGACGAAAAAATGCCAGTGACTAAAAGGAAGGAGGAAGTTCTGATGGCTCTTTGACATAGAGGATGGAGTGACAGCACCCCCCTGTGGGTGGATTTGAGCACAATCTCCAAAGGTGTCAACAGCTGGATGTCGACACAACATATCTTCCTTCTGCCTCTTCAGTCCTGTCTGTCCAAACGGTATTGAATGTTTGCTGCGTATGTATATTGTGATCCGCCCTGAGTCCCCTTGGGGAGATTGGGCGGAATATAAATAAAGTGTTGTTGTCGTTATGTGATGTACACTTCTTAAATTGATGTAGCAAAGTACTGAACAGAGCTGAGAAAACATGGTGTTTCTCAGACTTCCTTGCCCACTGCAGAGTTAAGCCAATATTTGTTTAAAACATTGCAAATTTATCATTTGAACAATTCTTGTGGGCCACGTGGTCTTCTGGCCATTGAGATGTTTTTGTGTCCAGAACTGCAATCTTGTAAATATCTGACAATGGCACCAATAACTTTCATTGTAAGATTTTTCATGCCTGTCACATTTTTGAAAATTGAATACGAGTAACCATTTTGGCGTGGAGCTCATGACTGCAGTTTAAACAGACAAAAGGGGAAAAAATAACACCAGCATGTCGCAGGAGGCAAAGCATTTCGGGCTATTGAACAATCAGTGCTTTTAAGGAAGGGGAGATACCAATAAACACTGTTTTGATTCTTTTCTTGCCCAGCAAAATAACCTTCTCTTTTGCTTGCAACGGTTTATTCAGCCTTGGTCATTTGCCAGTTTATGATAATTTCTTGAAGTCCCTCTCTGCCGACTGCCTAAGGTGGCTTGCTTTCAATTACATTCTCCCTTGTGAGCCTGATAAACAACACCAGCCTGTTGTATGCCCCAAGAGGTGATTTGTTCAGATTTGGCAAGGTAAATAGAGGCATAGTTGTACATGCATATATACAACCCCATATTAATGGATTTATACTCTTGCTGTAAGCACATTTCTTTGGAGACATTCCATTAATTTTTAATGCATATTCTTTCATAAGATATAGTAACTTCAGAGCCCAAGCTTTTGTGAGCAGGGGAAATAATCCAGGTTTTTTCCCCAAAATTCTCATTGGCTGGGAAGTCCTCGAAATGGCAGTCCCCGTGTATTTGAAGTATACTAGCTTGAAGAGGACTTCAATGTTTCCCCCTTTCATTCCCAAGAGCGAGCATATCCCATCCTATCTCTTGCTAAATGCTCGTCATATTCTTTATTTTTAGAGGTTGAAGTGAGCCTCCTGGATGGATGTAAAAAGTTCTGAAATCTTCGTAAAGGGCCCTGCACAAAATGTTGTCTTTTACACAAGTTGTATTAAGCCTCATTCTCAAGGAGCTGTCAGCTTGAATGCCCTCAAAATTTAGCTTTCACAGTTTTCCATCTGGGTCTTGGATGAAGCCGAAAAACTGTTTCAAATTTGCCTGCACTATTTACTTAAGAGAGAAAATTAAAGGCATATACACACACCTGCTAAGTTAAAATATTACAGTTTTCCCAACAATTATTTGTCTCCATTCCAAAAGCTATATAGGTAATATGACATCTTCACTAATGCTAAAAAAAACACCTTACCCTGATCTAGTGTTCACCAGTGTGAAATTGCATCCCCAATATATCATACTCTCTAAGTGTCCCATTTTGTGAGGGTTGGTAAATGTGAATAAGAAGAAGCTTTACCACAGTTATTAAACCAAGATATACCCTGCAGTATAATAAAGTGTCACTCAGACTTGTGGAACAAGTAACAGTGTCTTTATTTCAGTTCAAAAGTTCAACCAGGGCAACAATAAATACACTCCTTTTGAATTCACACAGAGAATAGAGAGAATAAAACAATCATTTTAAATAGTCTTTAAAATATGCCTCATGCCTTAAAATGATCAAACTTCAAAGAATACAAGCCAATGCCAAGGCAAGCAAACTGGCCTTACAGATGATTTGAATTAGAGTTTTCATTGCACCTTACCATTGGTTGAACTGACTGGGACTTCCCAGCCAACAAGAATTTTTGAAAACTGGGTTTGACAAGCCAGAAGCAGATTTTCCCAGTGAATAGCTGTTAGGATTTCTGGGAGTTGAAGGCCAAAACATCTGGGAACCCACATGTTGAGAACCACTGTAATAGAATAACTGGGAGGGAGACACAAGAGAGGGCCTTCTCAATGACTGTTCTCTGGCTCTGTGGATTATCTACTTTGATCTGAGGATCCATCCAAAACACAGGATTTCCTGAATTAAAGGGGGTGGTGCTGGCGGCTATATGACACTAGCAATAAATCTGCACTAATTCGTTGCAACTGACAAAGAACATAGGGTAAAAAGGACCCCTTTATCCCAATTCTGTCCGGAAAATGTACATATTTGCATCACGGTATATCCTTGCACTTGCGAAAAACACTTGATTTCCTTTCCTCTCCCCTGTAGAGACTGCTCCAGCACATGTCCACTTTTGAAAAGCCTGAAACAGATGATTAGCTGACTGGGCTGTGAAATGGACACACAGCTGATTTAAAGGAAGCACGAATGGAGAGTAATTAAAACTCTCTGGAACTCTTTAATTGAAACTTTATAATATTAAACACAACTTGAATAAACAATTGGGGGAAGAGAGAAACCCCGTGGAAGTTTTCTTTTTTTAAAATCCCCCATTATGTGCGGAACCTCATATGTGCACATGCGAATCCACTTGTATTTATATTTAGATAAGCGCATAACTGCGATTTTTAAAAATCTTCCACTGGATGTCCCCTGCAGACAGGTTCCTTACCCCTCTATTTAAAACCTGCATTTTCGTGCTGTTTGGAAGTGCCCTGGAGTATATGGCAGTGTAGAAAGGGCTTTCGTCTCTGGTGACCATGAATTTGTTTTCTGCTCTCTTTCTTTCTCCCCTGCCCCTTTTTTATTTCTCAAATAAAAGGCTTTGCAAAGACCTTGCTATTTTCTCCAGCTGGGTTTATTTCACCTGGGTGATTATCACAACCATCCTCTCTCTATGTGCAACAAAATTAACCGATATTTCCATTTGTTGAAATCATATGGAGACTTCAACTGCACTCTGCCTTATTACCAAATGAGTACAGCGTGCCCTTCAATAATTCCTCTAAACTCTCAAATGCCTTGGAAATAATATGCTGGAATATTACTGAACTGTGACTGAAGCACCATTTGTGCTAAATGTGACAGTGCACAAATGATATTCCTCAATAAAAGTTCAAACTACATTAATCTTTCACAGGGGTTCATTGACTAGGAAGATGACTTCTAAATATTTTTACCTTGTCTGTTTTTCAGGCCCACGCTTATTAATTTCACTCCAATATTCATAATTTTGCCAATGGAAGGTTTTAAAAAATGGATACATTATATTGTTTCTATGTAGCATTAGTAAAAACATTATTAGGTCTCCGCTTGTAATACAGAAATCCCTCTTGGATCATGGTGTCATTAAATATAATGTGTAATAGTCAGCAATGTGATATAGTTCTAATTTTCATTCCTTTGGGATGAGCAGACATAACTCACCAGTAGATTTGCTCTTCTCTCCAAGACTGAAATATAGCCATTCCCTGCAAAGGAAAAAACCCAGTTTACTGTTCTTGCAATTACTTACAAGCAGCCCCCAAATTACAAACAAGATAGGTTCTGTAGGTTGAATTCGTATGTACATCAGAACAGGTACATTTTTAAGTGTAACTCCAGCCAAAACTATGTACATATTTATTTTTGGATTGCACAGGGAAGGGTTAACACACCTGTGGTGTTAGTTTTGTTAGTTTTGTTGCCTGTGCCCATGTTCAGAAGATTTCACCCCACTTTCTGTCCCTGTGATCATTGGTTTTTGAGGGGGAAAAAGGCTTGTTGTGGAAACAAGAATTGGTGAAAGGGGTCTTCAGTGGAGACTCCTTTCCCCCATGATAACACTTTCAGGAGTAAATTTCCCTTTGTAGGGGTAGATTCCTCTTGCTTCCAGCCCACACCAGAGCTCCCTGTCGTCCATCACCACCCTCAGCTCCTTCAAGGTCAAGCCAGTCACTTCAAAGATACTATCCATCCATCTTGTCCTTGGTCGGCCTCTCTTCCTTTTTCCTTCCGTTTTTCCCAGCATCATTCTCTTCTCCAGGCTTTCCTGCCTTATTATGTGGCCAAAGTACTTCATCTTTGCCTCTAATATCTTTCCCTCCAATGAGCAGTCAGGCTTTATTTCCTGGAGTATGGACTGGTTGGATCTTCTTGCAGTCCAAGGCACTCTCATAATTTCCCTCCAACACCACAGTTCAAAAGCGTATATCTTCCTTCGCTCAGGCTTCCCTATGGTCCAGCTCTCACAACCATAGGTTACTACAGGGAATGCCATTGCTTTAACAATGCAGATCTTTGTTGCCAGTGTGATGTCTCTACTCTTCACTATTTCATCAAGATTGGACTTTGCTCTCCTCCCAAGAAGTAAACATCTTCTGACTTCCTGGCTGTACAAACATACCAACATTCCTTTCTGACAAACTGGAATGGAACATATAATGATATTTAAATCAACATATTTCATCCAAACAACATGTTCACAGGATGGCAGGTAACACCTTGCTCGGACTGATGGAAGTCAAACGACATCTGGAGGGCCACACTTTCCCCATCTTTGCAGTATCAGTTCAGTTTGAAGCAGACATTTTCTACTTCCTGGGAGGTGGAGCTAGTCTCTGGAGACATCAGGGCCTATTTCCTTGCTCTTACTCCAAACCCTCCTCCTCTTTCCTTTTGCAGCCACTGTGTCTACGCTTCCTGCATGCACAGCTTAGATCCCTGGATCTTCAGGTGGCAGGTCTTCTGTATTAACTGTGACTGTACCAAGTATATTTGCTGTAATTTTCTCTCTCTGGTAAGATAGCAAAGCTGGGTGCTTTCGGCACTGGCTGAATTAAGGAAAATCAGTCCCTTCCAATAATTAGGTAAACTGGTATCTATATATAAAAAATGATAGCTATTGTCCTAAGTAGCCTATAGACAGCAAAACCACACAAGGCAGACACACAAAAACAGCCCACATACTCACAAAACCCTACGAGGTATGTTTACAACACGGAAAAATCACCAAAAAATTAAACCAACACACTAAAATGCCAAAAAACACGGGGAACTGCACTTCCCCGCATCTCCTGCACCAACGATGAATGCCGCGCGTACACGGAAATATTCTGCATGCAACACCTTCTCTCCCCCCCCCTCCAGCAAAGAGGAAAAACAAAAATACATTTCTAATTCTCTCCCCTTCCCCCTGCCCCAGAGCACCCCCCCAATCTACAAACCCGCTAGGGGCCAGCCAGGTCCACGTGTGCCCCTTGCCCTCAATAACGGCAAGGTAAGAACGCGAGAGTGGCTTTCAGGCCGCCTACTTAGCGGCGGGACTACACTTCCCAGAAGGCCCCGCGCGGCCACTTCCCATCCACCGCTGTCCACTCTCTGCCCTCCTCGCCAGTGAACGGTGTGGAGCCGAAAGTAGGCCCTCACCTCAGAGAGAGGCAGGCAAGCAGGCAGGCAGGAGGCTGGGCGGGCAGCCATGGGGACCCGCGTCAAGTGAGTCCGGGCACCAGGGAGGGAAGAAGGGCGAGGGGGAAAGGGGAGGGGCACTGCCTTCACATGAGCACTATTGTATGCTCGTCCAAACCCTGCTCTCTCCCCCCCCCCCCGCCATGAAGGAAAGTAAACAAAAGAACCCATACCAACCCACTGGTAGCCAGCCCAGGAGGAAAGGGAGAAAGACAGAAAGGAAGACAGAGAGGGGGGAGTGGGAAAGAAAGAGAGAAAGAGAAAAGGACGGAAGAAAAGAGATAGGAGAGAAAGAAAAAAAAAGGAAGGATAGCAGGAAGGAGGGGAGGGGAAAGGAAGGAAAGGATAGAAGGATGGAGGGAAGGAAGGAAGGAAGGAAGGAGGGGAGAAGGAAGGAAGGGAAGGATAGAAGGAAGGATGGATGGATGGAAGGAAGGAGGGGAGAAGAAAGGAAGGAAAAAGGAAGGATAGCAGGAAGGAGGGGAGGGGAAAGGAAGGAAAGGATAGAAGGGAAGGAAGGAAGGAAGGAAGGAAGGGAAGGATAGAAGGAAGGATGGATGGAAGGAAGGAAGGAGGGGAGAAGAAAGGAAGGAAAAAGGAAGGATAGCAGGAAGGAGGGGAGGGGAAAGGAAGGAAAGGATAGAAGGATGGAAGCATAGAAGGAAGGAAGGAAGGAAGGAAGGAAGGAAGGAAGGAAGGAAGGAAGGAAGGGAGAAGAAAGGAACACATACCTATATACAGTACATGCACAGAAATATACAAATATACACATACACACATACATACACACATCTGTACTTACACACATCTACACATATACACGCATATACATATACAAACACACATATACATAAGTACACACATATACACGCAGATACATATACACATATACATAACTACACACACAGTCCCCAAGTGACAAACATCCCACAGCAACACGTGGCCGGGTCAGCTAGTTAATTTTTAAAAGGTTTGGGGGGGGGGGGGTGTAAAAGAGAACCCAAACCTAGCCTTAAATGTCATTAAAAGTGTTTTGTTCTAAAAAAAAATGAAGCAGACATTTTGCCAGGTACAGATTTTATTTTGTGGTTTGCTGATGTGTTATAAACATTTTTTTAATCCTGGGACCTCAGTCAAGATAGGAAGCATTTTCTTTAGAAGGCAATTTAAAATAAACTGAAACAGAAAAGCAAGCTTTTTTGGGAAGCCAATGAGTATTCAGCTGTTCTTAATAAAGATGAGTAACCACATTTTGCCTACACATGAGTTTTACTCATGGACTGTTGTTAGTAAAATACAGCCCAAACACATCCCTTCCTACTCTCTGTATTATGAGCTGTACTAAGTGAGAAAATTATTAATATGCTGGTGGGTGAGGAGTAAATATTTAACAATATTTGACTTGAAGAGCCTGGTATGAGCAAGAAATATATTTACCAGCAGAGCACTTCATTTCCTTTTATTCATCTCATTGTACTTAACAGAGCTTAACATTTGTGTTTCACTGTGAAACAGCCCCAGGGCCAGCTCTGCTATGAGACAAGGGAAGGCAGTTGCCTTTAGGCCATGGGTGCTGGGGGAGGAGAAGGGAGTCATATCATCTTCTGTTTTAATCTCTTGAAGGACAGAGGTGTTCACTCCATTGCCAAACTGTCCTGTATACATTCTAAAGCCTTTGACCACGTGGATCATAATCAATTGTGGCAAGTTCTTGGTGGTATGGGGATAATAAGGGACTTTCCAGATAGGGCTTTATTCCAGGAGAATTTGCATTTAAAAAGTGCAAATGTTCCTGCGGCCCTGTCCACACACACACCAGAAAGCACATGCTTTCAGGGGTGGGTGTCCAGATTTCCTTCCAGGACTGGCCCGGGAGGATACTGGGACACTCTACCCCCTCCTCAAAAGCCCCCCAAAAACCCCTTTAAAAAGAGAGCTTTGTGCAGGACTCCTGGCTCATAGAAATGATATGCCACGAGAAAGAGGGGCAGGAGTGATTTTCCTCTAATTTAGCCTGGAGAACAGTAGGAATACTGTCTGGACTGCACCGGAAGTAGTGGGTTTATCCTATGCCTTCCAAGAAGGTGCAGAACAAACCCACTATCAAATTAATTTGCCACAAACCAGGGCTTGTGGCAAATTAATTTCGGATTGGTCAGAACATTATCTGGACAGACCTCTTTTTATTGTGGAAGTTTCTGCAACAAGGGGGGCTGTCTAGATCTGCCCCAAGTCACCTTGTCTGTCTCCTGAGGAATCTGTATAACGCTGTATACAAAGAGCAAGGGTCCAAGAAACAGTCTAAGTATTACACAAAAAGGCTTGTCCGATATAAAATAGTATGTTATTCTCAGAACTAGAGCAGATACTGTATAACACATTCAGGGCATACCATATCCAGCACAAGCTATAGGTGTGTACAGCTTTAAGGATCACAAATACAGAAGTTAATGCTTCAGATAGCAGCTTCACAATATAAAATTCGCAGCTACACACATAGTCTGTAAGGTAGTCCAAAATAATAGCAATCAACAGTCTCTAGTCTGGAAATATTTGACAATCCAACAGTAAAGGACAAAAGGAGGCTGAAATGAGCTCCTCAATGAGGCATTTAGGGCGAGGCCGACGGAATGGCGATGCCAGCGATGTTAGGGCCACTTGTCCTCCGTTTCGCCCCCGGGCAGGGCTTTATCAAGGCCTCCATTAATGTACCGTAGTCATTATCAACAGTTGGGAAATCAGAAGCCTGACCTCACTGTGTGTAGTGAGGTGACCATAAAGGTTAGTGCTTCTTTTAGGTTTTCCTGGAATGGACTAAGCTCTCAGTTTTTTCCACTCAATGCAGAGAAGGATGTGTCCCCCCTCTCTATATAAGAGTTAAGGTAGTTAGTTACATTGATCTATGGATAAGTTGGCCCAAGCTTTTGGGATTGATTTTTTAACCAAACATTATAGACTTTTACATAAGCTAGTTTGCTGCCTTCCACTGTAGAGGATGCAATGACTTGGCCTGGTTAGATTATGTTGATGGAAGAGATAAAAAGGAAGCATTATCTTGTTCTTTATCTGAGAAACCAAAGTATCTTGGACTGGTTATGACTTATTGGGAACCAGTCATGCTAAATAAACATTCCCTGCTGGCCAGGCAGGGTGAAATATTTTGATAGATATAATCCATAACTGAATTTTCCAGAAGTTTACTCACAATTAAACCACACTCTCTCTACAGAACTGAATTTGCTTCAAATCAACAAGCATTGAATAACAATGTAACCCCCCATTTCTATACAATGTTTCTTCATAAAATTGACAAAAAGTTGTATTTGACCCATAGCTATGTATACAATGAAATTAAGATAAGTGCAGCTCACCAAGCCTTGGCAACCTCACTGGAGCTTGGAAAATGTGGTTTTGGTATGTATCTTTGAAGGCACTGTCATAGATAATATCTCACCTGAGCTTTATTACTTTATCTTTTATTCATGGGAACAGGTAGGGAAACCAGCATTTTGCTCTTTATTGTAAAGCAGACTTTTACATGGGCAGGCTATTATGTTGACATTGTCTCAGATCAAGTCATTTTTCATAAGAGCCAAGTGGTCTTTAACAATTTAATACAAGATTTGTTTATTTCTGTATCACTGCAAAGGGAGGAATTTGATATGATATGTCAGAACTTGAATAGAAAATTATGGACATCGGAATAGGAGTTCATAAGGTCTTATTTGCAGAAAGTAGAATCATTTTTTCTCTTCATTTTACGGCAACCAGCAAGTGAGAAAGTCCTGTATAGTTAGTTCGGGTTTGATTGTTATATTTCATTTTGTCTCTTATCATATTATTATGTGACCGGTCCACACTTATACCTGTATATAAAAACAGATCTAGTGACTTAACTGTTTTTTAAAAAAATGTTAAATGCAAAATAAAGCTTATTTCTAAGGAATACAAATGTTAGGGGGTGCTAAGGAAACAATTAAGAAATGTGATGTTCCCTTACATTGTTCCCACCCAATTGGCAACTTTTCATGTTGCTTCTTTCCAAACCTGGACCCCATGCCTTTAGAGGAAGGGAGAACATAATTTTGATTCCAAGTAGATAGCACCACTCGCAGATGGGCCTCTGCCTTTGATTCCTATCCATATACTCATTCTAATCAAGTATGTAATCAGCCCTCCACATATTAGGTATCCATGGATTCAACTATCCATGGCTTGAAAATATTTTTTTAAAATTTCCAAAAAGCAATACTTGATTTTGCCATTTTACAGTATATAAGGGACACAATTTAAATATGCCTTTGCACATAATGGGACTTGAGCACCCATGGAATTGGGTATCCAGGGGAGTCTCCAAATCAAACCACAGTGGATACAAAGGCCCCACCCTTACTTGACATATCCATCCATCCCACTCTGAGAAATTCTCGCATGAACTTTTTCCTCTACTTAATTTGCATAAAACTCCATCCTGTAGCCAGTAATCTGCTCTGGGTTTCAGTTAGAACATTAAAGGGGGTGTTCACAGAGTGAACACTATCCCCAAAACAGGTCCTTTGACATTCCAAACAAAACCTCATTCTACCTTTTCCTGCCACTTATATTTTTCCTTCTGCACTAAACGTACATAGTTTGACCTGTAATATGTATAGACTTGTACTGCATAACATCCCACAGCAAACTCTTTCCCTTTTTCCATTTTCACATTTCTCCCTTAAGGCAAGAAGCAGAGAAGTGAAGATCATGACAGTTGGATTTACACAGGACAGACGAGGCCTATATCCCAAGATCATTGTATTAATGTAATGTAGAAAACACTTTACATGGATTAAAAAAATCTCAGACCTGTAATGTATAAGAGAAAGGATTTGCATTTGCAAAGGTAAATTGAAAATATCTTTAAGCAAATTATATCACATGTAAATTGGCTAATATACTGGGCCACTGAGTTATGATTGTCCAAATATGAAAAGGATTAACCACTTGCCTATCTTAAGTTGGGTGCCATGAGTTCAGCTTTGCTGAATAGATTTATCAATAGACTTAGCACTCTAAATTATGTAACGTGTTTTTCCTAATAAGGTTGTTCATGCCATAATTGCTGTTCTAGGATTATGTGGTTAATCTTTTAAACGAAAGCACTGAACTCACCTTGTGAAACATGATCTAGAGCAGTCCAATAAATCATGCATAGTTTCATGCTCCAACCATGCACTTAAAACCATGTCAGCTATTTCCAAAAGGAAAGGATTTGTCCCATGTTTCATCATCAATCAATTAGGCTTGATGGTTAAGAGATCATAGACATCAGCTCAACTGGAGAGATGTATTCTTTTGTAGATTATCAAGAGGCAGAGTAGCAAGTGGAATTTGTCTCTCATTCCAAGGCTTTGTTTACAACACTCATAAGGATAATTTCCCCAGGGCAACCCCCACTCCCATCTCCAACAAGGGAGGCAACCTCATAATCTATTACATTTCCTTAGAGAACAATGAATAACAGGGCTGTATTGGCCTTCAATTTGCTTCAAAGATAAATTCGAGGTGCTGATTTGACCTACAAAGTCCTAGGAGCCCTAACCTAGGAGCTAGGATATCTGAAAAAACACTACCTTCCTGTATGGGCACAACCAGAATTTCTGGAGGCTGTATTGTAGACCTTAAAATATGAACCCCAAGATTCCATAAGATGAGCCACACTAGTTGAAATTGTTATCAAAAGTGCTATAAATGTGTAAAGTAAATGCTCGTGTGAGAAGGAGCCCTTTGTCTGCGAATGTCCTGCATGAAATGAATTAAGCCTATGGTTGAGAGGAGCTGAATATTGAATGAAAGAAAAATTGCTGTAGGATAAATGGAGGACAGCAGAAGTTCCTGACAGTTTATAGTACGGAATAACCTAGAAAGAGGTTTGAGGAGTTACTATATTCAAAGAGATTTGCTTGACTCCATTAGAAAGAGGTATTTCAAAAGGAGGAACATATCAAAAGTCTCCCTAGTCAACACTGTCTATGTACAAAGAAAGGAAGAGGAAAAATATAATATTTGAAGTCTTCCTTCCCTCTCTTCCTCTCTCTTTTTCACCCCCCCCCCCCCTCTGTGTGTGCGTGTATTCTCTCTTAGGTGCCTGGTGATGCTTGGATAGAGATTTTGTAAAGAGAAACATTAGAAGTAGTCATTTTTTGGTTATGGATTTTATGAATGGTTCCATTAGAAAATGCTTAAGGTTGTGAGTATTTAAAGTTAGCCATCATGAGTATGTGTGCAAAGTTTGATACGGACCCATTGTCTGTAGGATTAATAGTGCTGTTTCATATGGGTGAACTCTATCTCCCATCATCCTGTCATTGCCTGCCAAACTGTACCAGTAGTTAAGCTTGGCCATGATGAGTATGTGTGGCAAGTGTGGTCCAGATCTATCGTTGGGGGGGGGGGGTGTACAAGACTTTCTGGGTGTGGGGATTGCAGTTCCCATCATGCTAGGTGAATCATTCTAAACCTCTCAAGTATTTGCCAAATTTGATCTAGATCCATTGTCGGTAAGTTATGGGGCTCTCTCAAAGTGGGAGCCTTCTTGGAAATCCACCACATAAATACAATCCCACACACATACAAACTTTGACTAGATAGCTAGAGAGAGAGAGAGAGAGAGAGAGAGAGAGAGAGAGAGAGCGCAGTTGCAACACCAAAAGCCTAATATCATTGGCAATATAAGTCTGGGAGGCAAGAGAAGCATATATTAGTGATAGATCCTGATATTGAGTTCATTGATGTAATTTTGTTTTACACATCTACATATGTTAATTGTATTTATAGGTGTTTAGGTGGTACACACGGTTTTTCTCATTCCATCTTATCTAGATACATTAGGCATGAAGAAATAGTAGACTGAAAGTCATCCAATGGGCATATAAGGATTTGAACTAAGCCAGTATTCCCTAACCATGCCCACCATATATGCTGCAATTCCTAGCAACCCATCCAGCATGAAGGCTGACAAGTTGGAAAAGATTAAACAAAGGTTTTCTGAGGCTTCCTCTGACACACTGACAATTACGCATGCTCCTGGGTATAGCCCCTGCTCCTACCCCCAACTGATGTCCTTGGAAAGCAGAGAAAGACAATGCAGGAGAGGACAGAAATGAAACTAGAAGGGGCCTCCTCCCTCTGTGCCCTTTCTGTGTAAAACAAATCTCTGCTGTGCTAAAGAATTCCCTAGTGGCATGTCTCTTCTCCCGTGTAACTTCAGCTCAGTAGCCTCAAATGATGACATGTGTCCCTGCCTATGAGAGCTTCTGGCGGAGGCTGAGCAAGCGTTCTGGTAAGACAGATGTTCACCCTTTGGATATAAAATAGGAAATCCATCTGATGTCTCATCAGTACAAAAACAATGATATGATTCAACTCTAGAGGCCTTATATGCTATGTAAACATATATTATCTTGAAACTGTAATGATTCAAATTGAATCCAATTTGAATCAAAAGAAGAAAAACAAATTAAAGTAAACCTTGTTGTATTTAACTGATAAGATCTAGGCCCATATCCTTTATATATTCACATAAGGAAGTGGGAAATGTATGGCCATGCAATATCAGAGTGTGGATAAGATGACAAAAGTGACCATAATATGAGGTAGAACACAACAAGCTAGGACAGGTGCTTTTTTTTCCTCCTGTGCTACTGAGAAGGGTAAGATTTTGTCCCTTCCTCTTTTCTGCTAAATTAACTGAGATCAAACACCATTTGTATGTTGAACATATTCTTCAACAGTTCAAATAGGAGCCCCCGGTGGTGTAATGGGTTAAACTCTTGTGCCGGCAGGACTGCTGGCCAATAGGTCAGCGGTTTGAATCCAGGGAGAGTGGGTTCAGCTCCCTCTGTCAGCTCCAGCTCCCCATGTGAAGACATGAGAGAAGCCTCCCACAGGATGGTAAAACATCCAGGCGTCCCCTGGTCAACATCCTTGCAGACGGCCAATTCTCTCACACCAGAAGTGACTTGCAGTTTCTCAAGTAGCTCCTGATATGAAAAAAGCAGTTCTAGTGAACTAAGGAGAAAGGGGGAAATGAGAGGAGAGGAAAGAAATGGAGAGAAACCGGGACACTTTAAGAGCAACCGAAAAAGTAGAATGACAGATTGTCCCTGTCAAATTGGATCAGTTGAAGGGCATATAGTTCCTGCATTGGTTATTGTCTTAGGTTCAGTATAATATTTCTTTTTTCTGAATCTTCCTTTTGCAGCCACTTGGCCACTTCTAGGTATTTAGGGGAAATCTAAATCAGAGTTGGGAAAAGTGCTTTCATGTGGTCCTCAAAGTAATTCTTGATCTTTCAGAACTCCATGAACTTAAATAGGTTGCAGCTCGGCTATTTATTTTGTTTTCATTTTTTTCATCCCTGACAATTTTTGGACTCCTTCAAGGGTCCTGGAGCAGATAATTTTCAACAGTCTATTTGGAGATTAATGCTATCGTAATCAATATAGAGTTTAAAGAAAACATATTTAAGATTGGTGTTTGGAGTATGGGTATATTTCTCCTTCACAAATTGAAACAAAAGGACAAAGCTCCCTACTGTTGACAAAATGCACTTTGCCCCTTCGTGCTGCTCCATTTCACCCCTGGTGTTTTCATTAATTCCTCTACTAATCTATCTGCTAGTTGTAGATTCATCTGTTGAGGGTGGTTCTACTTCTTGAATTTCTTGAATATCCTTTCCTACAAACCTGCTTTCTGCCATACAGCCAGGCCCTGAGTTACAAATATCCGACTTACAAACAAATCATAGTTAAGAATGAGGGCGAGACAACAGGAGGTGAGAAAAATCTAGCCATAGGAAGGGAAATTTACTTCTGGAAGAGTTATCATGGGGAAAAGGAGTCTCCAACTAAGCTTTAGTACCAATCCTTTTTTTTTTTACAGGAAGCCAAATTTTTCAAAATCAAATTATCACAAGGACAAAAAGTGAAGTGAAATCTTCTGAGCAGGGGCACAGGCAGCAAAATTAATACCACAATATACAAAGATATCTAGCTAGTTAGCTAGTGATATATAGCTGGAGTTACACTTTAAAAATATACCTGTTCTAACTTACATACATGTTCAACTTAAGAACAGACCTACAGAACCTATATTGTTTGTAACTTTGAGACTGCCTGTAATTATAATCTTATAAAGTTTCCATAACTGAGTGGTCCAATGTTAAATTAATGGCATTGAGGTAAATTCTGAAGTGCAATCCCCACAGTTGTGCCCTCAAGAAAAATCCCAAAATGCAGGCAGGTCTTTATGCATTTTACAAAACCCATTATACTGTAACACAGTGGTTCTCAACCAGTGGGTCTCCAGAGGTTTTGGCCTACAACTCCCAGAAATCCCAGCCAGTTTACCAGCTGTTAGGATTTCTGGGACTTGAAGGCCAAAACATCTGGGGACTCACAGGTTGAGAACCACTGTGGACAGGTTTGGTCTCTGTTGATAACAGGGCTTTCTTTAAAATAAAACAGATAAATACTTATTTCCCATTCCTCTCACTCCCAAATATTTTGCACTACAACAGGAATACCTTACAGCAATACATTATTGGAGAAAAGATCTACGGTATTTCTGTGCAGGAACAAATAGATTCCAGCAAAGCTTAGAGGAAACGGTCACTTGAAGGAGATGGCAAATGACTTCATCCCAGATTATCAAGAAACTTGGAACATCAATCCTCCAAGCCCTGGTTCTACAACATAACTAACAGGAATGAAGGAGAGATAAACTTCCTGTAGATATATGCTTCATCACACTAGAGAATGAATCCACTTGAAATCCAGTTTCTGCCTCCTGCAGAATTCTGGGGTTTGTAGTTTAGGGAGGAGCCTTTAACAGCCCCACTAAACCACAAGCTCCAGAATTGTGCAGGAGTTAGAAACCGGATTTCAAGTGGATTCATTCTCTAGTGTGATGAAGTAGTAGTAGGTCTATTTCAGTAAACCAGATTTTAAGATGCAGCTCATCTATTATTGTGATGTCCTTTTCCAGTTTCTTTGGTGTAAATATTTAAGGCAGAGTGAAAAATGGCCAGAAGAAATGGATTTCAGTGTTGGAGGTTTAGACGAATATGCCCTGTTGCTTTATGTTACATTGAACTACTTCTTCAATACTGGTTTTGTGTCTACATTTTAACCTTAAACTGGTTTAGGCTTATGATGGATTACTACAGTTTATTTACATGGTGTCAACACTGAACAAATACAATGCACAAGACTTTATAAACAACAAAGACAGGTCCATGCCCTCAAGGAGCTTCAAATGCAAATGTTGGGAGTGAAAAAGACAACAAACAGCGAAAAGGGAAGCAAGAATGAAAGAGTCAAAGCTAATGAAGGACAATAGTCAGCAACCACAGTTATGTGTACTTAATACCTGGTTGTATCCTTTGAGAATGAGGCTGAAGGGTTTTGTTTCATGAGCCCTTTTTGGTACTGTAATGCACCAAAATGAATTACAGAAACATATTCAGAAAGCTGGACCAAACCAGATATGTAGACTCAAAAGGAAAAAGTATCATATTAGTCTTTGAATCCATCTGTGATGGTTGACCAAATCTAATTTGTGAAATTTAAACAAATGTGAGTCATGTACAGTATTTGTCTGACTGGGCTTGCCTGTGCAGTACACAACTTGGTAAGACTTCATCCGTTTCAGAACAAAGGCTCTCTGTAATGTAGAATCAAGCATGTTAGCAACCATATAACACACAACCAAATAAATTAAATGAATTTGACAGTAATTGCCTGCAGAAAAGTCTGAAGATAAGCTAGAAAAAACACACAAACAAAATAACAGGACTAAGTGCCTAACTGCCATATGCCAATGTTATATTAAGAAACAATGCCAAGCATGTTCAGCTCACTAAAAAAAAAGAAGAAAACACATTTGGGGGGAAAAATCCAAGCCCTTGCCCTGGTGTTTGAAATAGAGCGTTTTTGTGAGAATGGGAATGATAATTCGTGTTCATGATGGATACTAACCGAGGAAGAAAATGTGAAAACTGAAAATCCATTCTTTTTTTCCATTTCTCAGTCTACTTAGAAGTAAATGATGCTAATAAAACAAGTCATAGTTGGCTAACAAGGTAATTTCTCCCCATATAAATCCCGGTTTAGGAAAGATTTGTATCACATCATGCTCACTCATCTCCACACCTCCTCTGAGTGACAAAATGTTGTGATCTGGATATTTTCCTGCTGGTTGTGGGATTCTTATAAAGCGTAAAATGACATTGGTAATAGATTTATTAATCTTGTACTGCTGTATAAATTACAGCTTACTTGTGTTCTCTCAAATATCCTGGTTTATTTCTATAGGAATCAGATGTCAAAGGATGGAGAAGATATCCTCAATGGTACTGTTTACAGACAGCAGATTTCACTAGAATGCATGTTTGTACCAAGGTAGAATCAAAGATAAATAGAAAATCCCCTCATAGTTATTAATTTTTTTGGATCTGTATTTCCTTTATCCATTTGATTGGAAGCAAGTTTTGTTGCTAATAGTTTATGCAACTTTTTAATGTAGGAACAGGAGGGAACTACAAGGGTGAAGGGGTGGCTGGTTAGGCAAGTCTCTTCTGTACACTTGCCACAGTTCAGCTTTGATGATGCTACTGAGTGTAGCCTTTTGTTTTCCTGCCCTATCACACAAAGGTTATTTACATATTAATCTACATGATGTGTACCTTTTCTATTTTGAGCAGGTACGTTTTCAAGGGAACTTTGTTGCAGTCATGTGAACATGAATAGAAGCTTCATGGTTGGTGAAACTGGGATGGAAAGTTAATGCTACAGATGGTGGATCTGGTGCACGTGAAGATATCGGATGTAGAACTCTTACATGTGTTCTTTTTGTTCTTTGCTGTTAGGTAAATTTCCTAAGTAAGGCTTATACCATATTTACTCAAATCTAATGCTCACCTTTTTTTGGCAAAATTATATTGCCAAAATTAAGGTGTACATTAGATTTAATGGCATGTAAAAATTGTACACATAAATCTACCTAATTGAAAAGGCCAGTCAGAACTCACAATCCTGGAGGCCAAACAAGGAAGGGGTGGGGAGAAGCTGTCTTCAGCGGCGGTGGCAGTCTCAGGGTTTTGTGACACCTGGAGAAGGAACAGGAGCATCCGGTTGGTGACCCATTTGTTCCTGCTACTTAGCTGCAGGTTCTGCCTCCTAGGTGGCTTTCAGGTTCTCTTGCACTCTCCCAGGCTCAGTCCCTCATGGTTAAACCCTTGTGCTGGCAGCACTGCTGACTGACAGGTTGGTGGTTCAAATCTGAGGAGCAGGGTGAGCCCCCATCTCAGTGTTAACTTCCTATGAGGGGACATGAGAGAAGCCTTCCACAGGATGGTAAAACATCAAAACATCTGGGTGTGCCCTGGGCAACGTCCTTGCAGATGGCCAATTCTCTCACACCAGAAGCAACTTGTAGTTTCTCAAGTTGCTCCTGACATGGGAAAAATAACCAAACAAAGCCTTTAACCGCCCCCCACCTCCCCCCTCGGTTTTGAAGGCCTTCTGAATGAGGTCATTTGGGAACTGCACGAGACTAGTGAACTCACCAGCCTTGGCCTGACAAAGGGGCATGGCCTCCTAAATGGCCTCATTCATGCTGCCTGCTTCCTTGGTGAACTATGTTTGTGCTGTTGGGTGCATTACATTTGAGGGCAAATCCGTTTTTATAGTACACACCTTCAAAATGGAGGTACCCCTTACATTAGTTGGTGCTTTATACTCAAGTACATACAATATATGAGTCTGATTTTGCTTGTTTCTCTCAAACTGGTACAGAATAATGACAGCATGACTATTTTACTTCCATCTCTCATTTGGAGTTCTTCTCATTAGAACAGGGATCTTATCTTTGAAGCCTCATTTTAGATAATACATGTGATCCTAATTGATAACAAAGCTACCACCAAATGCCTGCAAGATTTCTTTGGGAGGCTGGACAATTTTAATGAAATTACCATTTTTGAAATTACCATGTTCGACAATCCCGTTCTTAACATATCTTTTAAAAGGTAGATTCCTTATTTATGAAAAAGCTGCCAATGTGGTTTATAAAAGCTTGGAGTACATTTACATGGAACCCAAGAATTCAAATTCAAGCCATGTTGGGACTTTTATGTTTGAAATCTCTCTATTAGTTTAGGCAGTAGGGTCATAAAACATTCTGTGAAATTGGGCACTGATGTATCACTTTTGAAGGGTGTTAATTTGGTTCTTTAGCACTGATTTGTTTAGTAGAAGATATTAATTGCTTGGTAGATGGAATAAAATCATTTTGTGTTCTGGGAGGGTGGGGGAGAATGGAATCACTCAAAGTAAATTGCTGGATCCAAGCTAAGTAATTGTTCTGTTTATAGCACTTTGATTTGCTAACAGTAAAACATACAGTAATTCTTCAGCATTTTAAAATACGCTCTAGAAAATTCTGGCATTCAGGGATTTTGTGCTGACCAATCAGCTGGAACAAAACCTTGGGGGAAATGCAGTAATTGATTAGCAGGAAATGCAGTTGGAAGAGCTCCTCCAACACACACTCACACAATACAGGTACAGATGTGAAATCAGGGATGGATGAAAAAGATACTGAGTAATTATTCAATTATTGGGGCCGTGGTAGCACAGCAGTTAAAGCCATTAGCTGCAGAAAAGGCTGCTGACCAGAGGGTCAACAGTTCAAAGCTGCTAGTCAGAGTGAGCTCTTGACTGTCAGTCCTAGTTTCTGCCAACCTAGCAGTTCAAAAGTATGTAATGCAAGGAGATCACTAGATACTATCTCAGCAGGAAGGTAAAAGGATGCCCCATGCAGACATGCAAGCAAAAAGATTGGAGATGTCTACTGACAGCAGGCTCCTTTGGCATGGAAAATAGAACAACAGCACCTCTTCATGGCTAGAAGTTGAGCATGGCCTCCAGACGCTGGAAATGGAAAAAGGGGAAGCCTTTTATCTTATCTGTGTTATTGTATGTTGTTGTTCGTGTTATTGTATATCGTTGCTCCAGAGAGATAAAGCAGAATATAAATAAAGATCATCATCATCCTCATTGTCTAAAGTAGTTACAATTAAGGAGTCTCCACTTTGTGGGCCACACATCTTACTCCTGATGGAGACAGTCTAGGGTTCCCATATGTCCCTTATTCTAAGGGACGTCCCTTATTTTGGCCCTAAAATTTGTGTCCCTTATTTTCAGGCCCTGTCCCTTATTTTTGACAAGCAGGACAGGACTGGGTGGGGTTGACCAGAGGAAGCTGCACGCTGCAGTTTCCATGGCAATGCCTGCCCGGGGATTCCAACTCGCAGGGCAGCCTGCATCCCCGTTGGAAGGAAGAGGCGATACAGGACTTTTTCAAAGTACAGTAGACTAATTAACCATTACCCAAGGGGAATGTTGGATCATGTTGGATAAAGATAGTTTCTGGTTGCTTGAGAGTTACTCTTAAAATAGCCCTAGCTGTGCATCCCAAAACTATACAATGCTGTGTATCCCATACTATACTAACGAGCAGCCCGGGACCAGCCAGGACGTGTTGCCCGACCTTACCGGCCTCCTTCTCCATCTCGACCGGTTAGTCGAACGGCTGGCTACCTGGTTGGGGGAGCTGGACAGGCTGGGGCCGGCGCTGGCGTCCCTGTGCGGCTCCCACGGCCTTGGGAGGTCAGAGAGAGGAGCGGCGGGACTAAGTGGAGGTGGACGAGGAGAGGATGAACTGGAGAGGGTGAGGGGGGCGACCGTAGTTGCCCCTCAGCTCGAGCCCCGCTGTTGCCGTTGCTGCTGTCGCTGCTGTGGTGATGGGAGGCCCTATTGCCACCCCGACCTCACCCCTGGGCCCTGGGACATCTCAGCCCCGAGCGAACCGAGCCGACGGCGCCAGCGACAGGATTCCTGCCGGCCGGACCCAGAGAAGCGCAAGAGTGAGCGGTGTGAGACGAGCGGCGAGAGAGAGGGGCTTAGCCCCTCGAGCAACCACCCAAGCCAAACGGATGCGGAGACAGAGGAGGAGACAAACGTTGGAAGGGTGGGGAGTGGGTCCCAGGCCTGCGGCGGAGGGCCCCCCCACCTCGAGGAGAGATCCGGGGAGATGGCCGCTGCAACGGAAACGCCCTGGTGGAGCCCCTGGGGGGCCCTTGGCCGTGGGCCACCCCGGAGCCCACTGGGCGAGGCGGTGGCCAGGGGTAACAAGATGGCGCCGTCTTCGAGCTCCTCGGCGTCCTTGGCTCCGCCCCTCGGTCAACCCCCATCCTCCCCGACTGACGGGCCGAAGCGGCAGTTGTCCTTGGTGCCCCCTCCAGAGGCGCTGGATATCTCCGGATTTCTAGCAAGAGCCCCAGAGGCGCGACCTCGGTGCCGAGCTTGCCAGCTGCTGTCCCCCCCTTACTAGCGACCAGGCCAAATCCCCCCCCCCGCCTCCCCCTGATGGCCGGGGGCCGACAGGTCCTTCGAGCCAGGACAGTATAGCTCTGGAATTGGCAATCCCCGGGGGGCGTCCAGTATGGAGGCCAGGTGGCCGCCGGAAAAGGCGGCGCTGGAGGCCGAAGAACAGCAGGCCCCCTGGCCCTAGGACACTTGCCATTGCTCGCCTGAGAGGAGGGAGACCTGCCTCGCCCGAGCCCAAGTCCTGGAACCCGCTGCGGGCCAGAACTTTCTGGGGCCCGGGCTTTAGGGAACGGAAGCCCTCTCTCTTGGGCCCACTTCGGAAGAAGGCCACCAATCCTGCTGACCGGACACCCCCCACCAGACTTCTGGCAAATGGGGGGCTGACTGGCTTGGACCATTTTGGTGGGATCATTCTGAGACCACCTCTGCTTCCCCCCTTCGATGGGAGAGCAGGGCCCGCTTGATCCGCTGAGCACTCTCCTGTCGTTCTCCGCTCCCACCCTTGCTCCTCCCCCATCTTCTCCCATCTTCTCCCTGTTGTACCCCTTATTGTTGTACTGTTTTCCTGTTGTTGTGCTGATGATGTATTTCTTTGTGTAGCTGCTTGGCTTTTGTAAGCCGCTGCGAGCCTTGTGGAGTTTGCGGCATAAAAGTCCAAATAAATAAATAAATAAATAAATACTATACCATTAACTATTGACATAATAATTGTGAAGATGTACTGTCTTATAAAATTTATTTTATTTTAATGTTTAGACAGTGCACTTTTAAAGTCAGCAAAGTCAAGTACTAAATACAGATGGAAAAAATAAGGTAGTTCTAATAATGTTTTTTCTGCATGACAAAGCATGCAGAAACATACTATGCACTGTTAAGAGGGTGTAAGTCAGTTTCTTTTGTGAGTTTCAATCATTATCTTATTCTGTTAATAAAACTATTTCTACCTAATGTTTGAGTTTCAAGTTTTTAATGAAGTGTCCCTTATTTTTGTGAAAAATCCCGTAAATGTCCCTTATTTCTTATATCAAAAAAATGGCAACCCTAAGACAGTCATATAGACTAGCTTTCTCCAAACTGTTTGTGTCCATGCCATTTAAGAAAGATGGGATTTTCAGAAAGTTCTGGTGTCTCCAATCTGGGATTTTCAGAACAATCTGAGACCTCAAATAGGAATTTCTAGGCAGAATGAACAATATTGGTTTAGAGCAGTTAGTTCCTAACTTTTTGTCCTCCAGGTGTTTGGAACTTTGACTAGCAGAACCCCCAGCCAGCTTGGTCTGGAATTTTGGGGACTGAAGTCCAAAACACGAGTAAGATCAAAAGTTGGGAACCACTGGTCTAGATAAAGGCATGGCCTAGTCTGTGGTTGTTGTTGTCAAATTCACTTAGGCTTATGGTGACCCTATGAAAAAGAGACCTCTAAAAGCCCTAGTTATCAACATTTCAGCTCAGCTCTGGCAGCTCAGCTCTAACTTCCTTGAGTTAGTTGTAGTTTGGTCTTCCTTTTTCCCTTACTGCCTTGAACTTTACCAAAATTTCTATGTTTTTCAATGAAGCATACCATTTATGAGAAGTCCAAATTAGGCTTCAGCATAATTATTTTAGTTTCAAGCAAGAGCTTTCTGTGTTGCTGGAGCTTAAATACAGAGGATAAATGTGAATTCAAAACATGGTTTGTATGGAAGATTCAGTTTTGGAACCCATCTATCCCATGCCCCCTTTCCCTTTCCAACCCTCTTTCTTATTTCTGTGGATCATCATACAGTTCATGGCAGTGCCAATTGACCTGGCAGAGCCATTTGTGACCTTAGTAGCAGGTTGCTGGGGGTAAGTGGGTCAAAAGGAATTTGATCCTATTCATCCTCTCTCCCAACTATATGGCTCTCCCCACAAGCTAGTTGCTGATCTTGAGCCTTGTTTATTCTGTAATTGTGACAGACTGAAAAGACGGTGCCTGATAGATGAAATGTAGACATTTATTTGTGTAAATACTTGGCATATTCATAGAGCATTCCTTATTATTTCAGTGTGCGTGAACTGGTAAAGGATAGGACCATACCACACTTGTTTAGTCATCTTAAATATGCTATTAAGAAGTTATCATTAGCAAAACAAACATTTGAAATCCTGGGATAATGACATTTCACTTAGTATTAGTATTGCTGATTATTGACCACATTTTAAAATGTGCCACCATGTCTCTGTGATGCATGAGCTGTGAAATATTACTGGGGAAAATTGTTTTATTACATTTTTATTTGCTAGATGGTACAGCTTTTATAGGCTCTGCTTTAAATTCTTTAAAGGTGTGCCTATTTTAAAAATGTGAAGACTTCCTGAACATCAACCCAAGAAAGGACATAAAGATTTAAAGGACACCACACACATTTTGAAGGAGTGCATCTGAATGAACAGGGACCTGTGTGGTCAAACAGGATGGCTTTTCAAAAACAAGTGAAGCTGATTTTTAGTTGATATTAGGGAAATGGAACAGATTCCTTGTAATTTCCTTTTATCATACTATAGCTGTATAATATTATAGTTAGTATTGGTGCAGAGACAAGCTTTTGATGACATGTGGAATGAAATTAGTAAATGGAATCGGGCTTGATTTTCTGAACAGAAAGAAGTGACTAAGATGGTTTAACTTGGGCTAACTAAGAAAAATACTGCATTTCATAGAATTGTGTGCCTTGGTTTCAGGGATTTTTGATAAGGAGTTAAGAAAGACAAGGTAGATAGGAGAAGAGCACAGTTCAAAAATTCAGTGTCCAGTGGCTTGTAGTGTTCTGATTTTTTGTGAAAATATGACTTAAGAGTATCATAGAATCATAGAGTTGGAATAGACCTAGTGGGCCATCCAGTCCAACCCCCTGCCAAGAAGCAGGAAAATTGCATTCAAAGCACCTCTGACAGATGGCCATCCAGCCTCTGTTTAAAAGCCTCCAAAGAAGGAGCCTCCACCACACTCCGGGACAGACTTCCGCTGCTGAACAGCTCTCTCAGTCAGGAAGTTCTTCCTGATGTTCAGATGGAATCTCCTTTCTTGTAGTTTGAAGCCATTGTTCCGTGTCCTAGTCTCCAAGGCAGCAGAAAACAAGCTTGATCCCTCCTCTCTATGACTTCCTCTCACATATTTTACATGGCTATCATGTCTACTCTCGGCCTTCTCTTCTGCAGGCTAATCATGCCCAGCTGTTGAAACCACTCCTCATAGGGCTTGTTCTCCAGACCCTTGATCATTTTAGTCGCCCTCCTCTGGACACATTCCATCTTGTCAACATCTCCCTTCAATTGCGGTGCCCAGAATTGGACACAGTATTCCAGGTGTGGTCTGATCAAGGCAGAATAGAGTGTAGCATGACTTCTCTGGATCTAGACACTATCCTCCTATTGATACAGGCTTTTTGCCACCTATTTTTTGCTGCCTATTTTAATTACTATTGAAAGTCAGAAAAGTGGAAGTTAATTAAAAAACTATCTACCTATGACAGCATCTAACTATTTGGATATTTTTCCCATAACCAAGCTTTGGTTATGGCGAAAATAACAGATCTCTGAATATATATTTCTCCAAATAACAAGCTGTGGGCTATATTTCAGAGGAATGAACTGAAAAAAACACTTCTGAGTATTCCTCACCTTACGGAATTCATGGGGTCATCATAGGTCAACAGGTGGGGTGGGGGTGGGGCCGCACACAGTACTAATGATGTGTAATTTGCAGGAGATAATCAATGGCTGAAAGGGAGCTGCTTTACTGCTTTTCCTACTTGTTAATGTTCCAATTAAAAAACCTTGGATGTAGTGTGTATGATTCTACAGTCTACCACCAGGCTTAAAAATGGATGTGTTATGATGTTTGTATCAACCTTCTTCTCAGGAGAATTTATTATTCATTTATTTATTTACAATATTTCTATCCCGCCTTTCTCAAGCCCGAAGGCAACTCAAGGCAGCTTTACAACATAGGCAGCTATTCGATGCCGTAACTGTATATAGTATAAAATGAAACATTTAAAACCATTAATGAAACCGTACAATAAAAACCATTTAAAACCATATAAAACCAAAGCCTTCACTGTCCATCTCGTTGTCCCAAAAAGAATCTGAAGCCTTCATTATATGCAATCTGCATAAAACCTAGATTGGGGGGGGGGGGGTGAGCCAGAAGGAGGACTTGATTTCACTCCCACCTTCCCAAATGCCCAACCAGACCAGAGACACGATGCCCCTTGAATGGATGACTCAAACTTGGTTTTCCAAGACTTGCACAATGAAGGCCAAAATCTACCATTATACTTGAGTCCATCTAGCATCCTTTCTATCATATATATCAGGCATCGGTAAACTTTGGCCTTCCAGTTGTCTTGGACTTCAACTCCCAGAAATCGCAGCCAGCTTACCAGCTATTAGGAATTGTGGGAATTGAAATCCAAAACATCTGGCAGGCCAAAGTTTGCCTCTGCCTGCTATACTTGGGAGAAAGCCTCACTGAACCAATGGGAGGAATTTTAAGAGGTATCAGTGGTGTTTCCCAGACTGCTTGGTCAGTTGCCATAAGTTCACATTCAATCAGTTGATGTATGAAGTTGTTTTTTTGTGTTTTGGTTTTACCCTCCCCCTTCTAAAGTACCACTCAAACCTGGATTTCATTTCCTGTTTTAAAAACTATTTCCCCATTATAGAGAGAACCTTTTGGAACTACGATATTCAAATGTCTTTGTCAATCTCAATACCCGAAATAATTTATTGTCATTCCATCAGCTTCCAATTCCAGCTTGTCTTTCTCAAACCCCTACATTTTTTGCTCTTCGGTGTTAATTAATAGAATGTTGCTGGTAAAGTTCAAAACTTCCCCATGATAAGAGTAACTTATCAGCAACTTATCAATGTTATCAGCATTATTTTCAAATTGTGCAGCTCAGAACGTTAGCACTTTGATTTCACTTTAACTTCAGTGGCTGCATCCTATACAATCCTTAGATTTGTAGTTTTCTGGGGCACTCTTATTGTCATTGACAAATGTGTCTGCCTTCCTATTAGGCTTGTGTGCAGATCCATTTTAGCCTTTTTCCTTCGGCCAATCCAGATTGTTTGGCGTGGTCATTTTTTTTACATTTTTTCGTCCATTATGGGACCACGTGGCAGCCTATTACAGCTCCTCCTCCCATATTTGAACCCTGTTGCCGAAACTCAGGCTCCCTTGAAGGGAAGAAAGGAAAGGGCCCCAGGAATGGAAAGTGGAGTTCCCCATTGCTGCCAATGGGCCAGATCTAACTGCATTTTTCAGTTGTGAAACGAAAACAGCTTTCTGACTTCCCATCAGTTTTTGGGAGGCACTTGGAAACAGATCTGGGGTCTACCGGAATCTGGTCAGCAGAAATGGATGGAAGTTTAGTCAAAATGCACAAGCTTGTTATGCAATCCTTGTGTCAGATTCTCCATGTCTCTGGAATGGTAGGTACATGATTTTCACATTTTCTGTTAAGAGTCTTATCTTTTTTCTTCTAACATCTTCTATAGGTTTTGCTTTTCCGTATTGTTGTGGAGTGGTAGATGTTTTCATTGTTTTGAAAATAGGCACAATTAATAATGACCTTCCTGTCTCTGTTGATGCCCCCGCTCCTTAAAAACAATTTTGACAGTAAGTCAAGGTACACATCTATATGTCTTTGGAAGTAAGTGAGCTATCATAAGAGCATCGGAAGGAGGAGTGCATTTATATTGTATGGAGATCTCTCACTTTTTCCAGGGCTCATCACCAAAGCTGCCGCTTCTTTTTAAAGGTTACAAATGATGGCAGTCCTTTCTGTCCAAAGTACGTTACATAAAATTGTACCCTTAGTTTGTGAGTTAATATACTTCTTTCTTATATACTAGTCATGCCGTGGTTCTCAACCAGTGGGCCCTCAAGGTTTTGGCCTACAACTCCCAGAAATCCCAGCCAGTTTACCAGCTGTTAGTATTTCTGGGAGTTGAAGGTTAAAACATCTGGGGACCCACAGGTTGAGAACCACTGTGCTAGTGGTTTACAGGGTATAAATGGGAAGTACAATTAAAACATGCATAGTTGTAACAAAACTTAAAAAAAAAATTCAAGCCACTAGTCTGACCCCACTATTGTTACAGGAGTACAAATAAACATTTTAAAGGATGTGATATCCACACTAGAAGTTATTGCTGCTGCTTGATACTACTTAATTGTTATGCTTTCATGTTACCACAGAAGCTTGTACCCCCCCCCCTGAACTACTTGGAACTCTTTGTGAGAGGAGTTCTAGTGCATTTGCCTGGACTAAAACTTCACACTGAATTGCAAATGTAAGCATCTCAGGCACCTTCTACACTGCCATATAATCCAGTTCAAAGAAAATAATCTTGATTTTATATGGCAGCGTAGAAGGGGCCTCAGAAAAGAAATTGGTCCTAAATGAAATTTACCCTAAAATGAATTTCAGATTTCAGAATATTAGGAAAAGTGAAATGACACACTCAACTACAATTGTAAAGTTACTTTTAATAAGCATACTGTTATAGTTATTAAAATAATATTAATTTTTATTGATTAGCCCATAGGACATATCACAACTGTTATAGTTAAACTCATAAAATTATAGTTTTGGTTTTATATAATAAAATACAATTCTATACTTCTTGGTGTGAACACCTCAACACTCACACCACACCTTCAGCAGGACTAGAACCATGTGATATCCCACTACAATTCAATGAGGTTAAATCCTGGAACTGTAAAAGTAAAACTTGAGACATACCAGTACTTCTAAGGGCCTTAAAACTTTTTGTGTGTGTCAGGAGTGACTTGAGAAACTGCTAGTCCCTTATGGTGTGGGAGAATTGGCTGTCTGCAAGGACGTTGGCCAGGGGACACCCGTATGTTTTGATGTTTTACCATCCTTGTGGGAGGCTTCTTTCATGTCCCTGGATGGGGAGCTGGAGCTAACAGAGGGAGCACATCCACACTCTCCCTGGATTCGAACCTCTAACCTGTTGGTCTTCAATCGTGCTGACATAAGGGTTTAGCCCCCTGTGCCACTGGGGGCTCCTATGGCCTTAAATAATCTCTAGTTAAATTACAACCATAATGTAACTTATTTATGCCTTAAATATTTCAAAAAATGAGTGTCAATATAAAAACATCTATAATTAGTTATTTTTAAAGCATTATTTTTACCAGTATATAAACTGCTTTGTAATGTCTTCTAATATACATAATAATAGCAAGCAAATCAGTTCCTGGTATTATTTATAGTGAGAATCACATGATGGCAAGCAATATTCACCTGGTATTAAAAAGAAAATACCTTTTCTCATATTAAAATGCCAATTCACTCTGCTTTTAACACATAAAATGCTAATGTTAATATTACTTTCCCATTTTTGTCATGTCATACTAATCGGGCCTTTAGATTGATGACTGAATATGTATTTTAGGGTGTTATTTTATGTTGTTTTTAACTGAATTTGAATCATTAATTTTAATTTTACTGCTTTTATATTATGTTGTAAGTTGCCTTGCACTATTTTTAGGGAAAGCAAGAGGGAAGCTTTTCATTTTTTTTTAAAAAAAAGAATCATCCAGAGTATTACAAGTTAGCCTTTGCCACATGAAATAGCTGGGAATTTAACAGGCAGTTTTCAACAGTGATCTCCCTAAAAGGTTTTGTGTGGGGGTGGTTGAAAAAATTTGGTCCTGTGTCTTCTTTGGTGCCAAACTTTTAAGCAGTCTCAGCTGTCTCTTTACACAGAAAAATAAGTGATTATACTGCCTTAATATTCAGGATAAGATTATTACAGGGGTTTCCTGGTTTGTGACAAATTAATTCAGGTTTGTCCAGGACATCATCTGGACAGCCCCGCATTAAAGGGGTTGTCTGGATGCACCCCGAGTTTCTGTGGGATGAACCATCCAGGAATCTAAGATCATCTGGGGAGACCCTGCTCTCAATCCTGCCTTCCATGCAGGCGTGCTTGGTGGGGATGAGAGACAGGGCCTTCTCAGTGGTGGCCCCTTGGTTGTGGAACTCTCTTCCCAGGGATATTAGATCGGCCCCCTCCCTCCTGACCTTTCGGAAAAGTGTAAAAACCTGGCTGTTTGAGCAAGCCTTAGGAAACACGGTATAATTGGACAAACACAGTATGATGAAATAATGAACACGGAACGTCTTAGACGATGTAAATGGATAAGGAGTTGAACTGGTAGACATTGATTATTATAGTTTTAAGTGGTTTTATATGGATTTTTATTATGTGATTTTAACTGTTTTTAATTGATATGTATATATGTTGCAGCATTTAATTTTTGTCAATCTGTACGCCCCCTGAGTCATCTTTGAGCTGAAAAGGGTGGGATAAAAATGCGGTAAATAAATAAATACATAAAAAAGAGCATTGCTTCATGGCAGAACACTTGCTTTGCCCTCCTTTACCCTCAACTGCCCCAGATTGTAGGATTAGAACTCTGATATCCTCCCTTTTCATCTGTTTTCAAAATGTCCAAGTTTCTCTCTCCTCTTTTCACTTTCCCCTTTGTCAGAAACTTCCTTCAGTTGCTGCAAACGGCATTCAAAGTACAAAAGGAGTAGTTTGCATTCAACTCAACAGAAGGAAGCAGAGAGAAGGGTATAAAATCCTGACTTTCCCAGTGGACTCAGGTGAAAGCAAACTGCTGCATCCTCTCCTAGCTTGCATGTATCCTCTCATTAATACCTTTTGTCATCTTGACTACACTCTGATGTTGCTTGGCTACAGAGGCGGATTAATGCACTCGGCGGGGTAGGCGCCTGCCGAGAGTACCAGATCTGCAGGGGCGCACCGCCGGTGGCTGTAAACTCCACCTCTGTGCTGGCTGGTAACTCTGGGAGGCGGAGTTACTAGCCGGCGCGGAGGCGGAGTTTACAGCATGTGGAGCCTCCACGCATGCTGTAAACTCCGCTTCCACGGCAGCTGGTAACTCTGGGAGGCGGAGTTACCAGCCGGCGCAGAGGCGGAGTTTAAAGCATGTGGAGCCTCCACGCATGCTGTAAACTCCGCCTTCACGCATGCGCATTTGGACGCGGGGGCAAAATAATGTTTGCCTACCATTTGAAATTACCTAGGGCCGCCTCTGCTTGGCTAACATATCCCACTTTTCATGCGCAACTTGTTAAGAGGCTGTTGAATCTGAGAGAGCTAAGATTCAACCTGCTTCTCTGAATGTGGCTAGTAAATGGTGAAATCCTGAAGAGTGGCTGCCAGTTGATATAGACAAAGTGTGGGCAGAACAAGGTGGGTTCAGGTAGATCTCTGCATGATTTTTAAACTCTGAATTGCAATAGTGGCAACAAAATCCCCCAATCTCTAAATTAGAACTAAAAGAAAGAAAACTTGGGAAAAACCTCAAACCAATCTGATAGAATTATTTGGAAAGCAAACCATATCAATCAGAGCCTTTAGGAGTATCCCTTATTTGAAATGCTTGGGAACAGAAGTATTTTGGGTTTTGACCCCGCTCCCACCCCAAGATTTTGGAATACTTGTTTTTGCATATACTGTACACATGAAATCTGATATCTTGGAGTTGGGATCCAAGTTTAACCAAGAAATTCATTTATGTTCCATATATGTCTTATGTACATGAATATCGCATAAAATTACCTTTAGTAATATTTAAAAATACTTTTGTGCATGAAACAATGTTTACATTTAATCATCTGAAAGCGAAGTTGTTGCTGTCTCGACACAATTTTTAGTGTATAGCATGTTTCAGAATACCAGACGTAGGAAGCCCAGATTGCACTTAATATATGAGCAATGCTATGATAACCAGGTGTGAATGAGAATTTCTTTCCATTGTTTTATTTGGCAAAATAAACTTGTGTACTTGCCACTCATGATACATAATATAATAATATAATATAATATAATATAATAATAATATAATATAATATGCAGTTATATACATAGGTGTGATGCTCTCCATATTAAAAATTCATCAGATGTAATGCAATATCGAGAGCAAAGTCGCAAACCCAGGAAATCACACATGGCAGATAAAACTACCAAGGTTTTGAGTACCTCTCTGGTCAACCAGTTATCATTAGATTTATTAGCTTTTGTGCCCCTGTTGTCAGGCAGATACAGTAAAAACTAGAACGGAGACAGTATTTTTAAAGATTTGTGGCTACCTAGAAGAGAGGTTATCAAATGGTGCATATGTGAAGCTTGTGACAGCTCTGGGGCACCTAAAGAAATGAGGAAAGGATGGCTATGCTGTTTTTGAGACAGCTAAATAAGGCATCTGGGCAGAATGAGGCTTTCTGAAGCACCTGATGATGAAATAACATGCATAACAGATACACAACCCCATATACTTCTCACAAACAATCAGTTGCACCACAGTTTTCTTGAGTAACAGCTTTGTTTTTCAGATGGCTTAATGTACAGATGAAATATTTTGGTCCTCTGTGTATTAATTCCCCAAACAGCTGCATGATCTTGAAAACATTTGAAATACAATATACAAAAAAGAGGAAGGAAAGGATTAAACGAAAGGTGGCTGCAAATAACATATATTTTAAGAATAAACTGTGCTTTATTTCTTTCTGTAGGAAACCATATTGCTGATTAACCACTGCTTTCATAAACTACAAGCGGGCCATTTAAACTGTTCCACCGCTGGTTAATGTACTGTGTTGTGATCATTTTTCCCCCTATAGTACCGGGCTCGAGTTTTGTTTTTATTAGAAATTCACCTACCCTTGTCTGCTGAGGAGAAAAGAAATTACATGACGGAGCCCCACAGCACATAAAACAGCAGAGATTCCTAAATAAGACTAGGCTGAAAGTGAAGCCTCCGCCTGCCTGCGCCGTAATGAAATGCATGACTACAGGAGATAATAATAATTGCAGCAATAGCTCGTTACAGCTCCCAGATGATTTGGGGCTGTCAGGAGTGCACTGTCCTCTTGACATCCCAGGAGGTGAGAAGCATCACTGACTGCAGGCCCTGATTGGTGCAGTGAAATATTGCTGGCAAAAATTAAAAGGTCTTGGTGTCAAAATAATTCATGATATGCATATCTTCCATTCTGATGAAACGGCTGATATCCGGATTAGCAAGATAATAAAACTGATCAGGCTACAGTTAAACAATTTAAGTTGGAGGGCTGTTCATTTTGTAGGTGTCACTTGTCAGATCAAGGGGTCAAAGCAGAATGAAAAGCTCTCCCCAGTAACCTTCTGATGATTTGGATCTGAAATGTTCTTCATGATTTGTCCAAAGTTTTCATCACCGGGACTGCCGAAGAGCATTACCGCAGCAGGCTGCATTCTGACATTCAAATCCCAGGAATGACAGGTTATTAGGAGAAGAGAACCGGCTGTACATACATTAAGCCCCATATCTTTGACCTGTAATTTGAACTGATAGTGATATTGTAATTGAGTGAGTAAAAAGGGGGGGGATTCTTTATTAAAACACAGGAAGATGAAGAAAACGTTTATTTTCCAGAGATTTATAGGTTCATAAAACAAGCCTTTTGATGATGATTTATTTTACAATTTTTGAAACGCCGAACGGTGTGCTTAGTATTTATTTGGCTGAACAGCTATTTAAAATAACACTGTCTCCCATCTTCTTGCCAGCTTGTTCTTCAGAAACTGCGTTTGCACAGATGGAAAGATATTTGTGTAATATTGGAGTTCATGTAGCGGAATGGTGCAAAGATTATTCTAATAAAATGGACTTATAGGAAATATTGCACACATTTAATGGCGGCAGCATTAATAGTCCCTCATGTCCTTTCTCAGCACATTCTTGATGCCTGTTAAAATACTTTTGTCCAGGGGCAGTTGACAGGGAAAATGAGGGAGAAAGAAGGGGAGGGGATTGATTTCCTCAATTCTTTTACATGGACATTGGGTTTTCTAGGAGCCCCTGGTGACACAGTGGGTTAAACTACTGAGTTGCTGAACTTGCTTACCAAAAGGTCGCAGGTTCGAATCTGGAGAGCGACGTGAGCTCCCGCTGTTAGCCCCGGCTTCTGCCAACCTAGAACTGAGAAAACATACAAATGTGAGTAGATCAATAGGTACCGCTCCGGCGGGAAGGTAATGGTGCTCCACACAGTTATGCTGGCCACATGACCTTGGAGGTGTCTACGAACAATGCAGGCTCTTCGGCTTAGAAATTGAGCTGAGCACCAATACCCAGATTCGGACATGACTGGACTTAATGTCAGGGGAAACCTTTACCTCCCTACCTTGGGTTTTCTGACCTGGATGTAATTCTCAGTCCTTCCAAGAGTTTGTTTGGTGCCAAGCACTGACAAATATTTATGCTGTTTGAAGCTTTATTTGTGGTAGATTGTGTGTGTGTGTGTGTGTGTGTGTGTGTCAAGAGTGACTTGAGAAACTAAAAGTCACTTCTGATGTGAGAGAATTGACTGTCTGCAAGGATGTTGCCCAGGGGACGCCCAGATGTTTTGATATTTTACCATCCTCTGGGAGGCTTTTCTCATGTCCCCGCATGGAGAGCTGGAACTGATAGAAGGAGCTCAACCTGCTCTTCCCGGATTTGAACTCTTGGTCAGCAGTCCTGCTGGCACAAGGGTTTAACCCATTGGGTCATCGGTAGTAGAAGATGTAGAAGGTATGAAGTGGAGAAGCATTCCAGCCTTCTCTCTCTATTCACACTGCAGAATTCTAACAGATTGACATTGATTGCCATTGCTCTATACTATGAAATTCTGGGATTTGTAGTTTTGTGAGATATTTACCCATCTCTGTAAGATAACGTTGGTAACATAACAAACTATAAATCCTGGGGTTCATAGGATGGAGCTATGTTATCATGTGGTTACTCTTGGGGTTTAGAAGCCCCATCTAACAGTTCATTTCCCTATTTCTGGCTACATGAGGATCTGCACTTGGGGTGCATTCCTGCCCTCCAAATGAGGACAATGGAAGATGGACTCTCAGTGGTTATGTAGTGCCATAACGTAAGATAATAATGTAAGTGCTCAAGTATGACCCACATCCTATCCTAATAGATAGTAAAATGGTATGGATAGTATGTCCCAACCCAGGGCCGTAGCCAGGATTTTGATTCGGGGGGCTGAGTTTGGTTCGGGGGCTGAGACTGGGTGGAAGAGGGTCTACCCTAGCAAACCTTTTGTATTGTTATCCCAATAACCCCATTAATGTGGGATATAATGAGCATGGTGATCAGATCATGATATGAATAAACATAACAGTTTAAATAATGTACCAGTAAGGCCTTTTCGCGGACCACCCTGAGAATTTCGAGGGGGGCTGAAGCCCCCTTAACCCCCCCTGGCTACATGCCTGCCCAACCTTCCTATTTTAACCCATATTTAAACTGCCAAGTTAATGTAGAAAATATCAAAATAGGGTAATTAATACAAATTAACCCTTTTGTGGCACTGGATTTATTAACATTTGGACCTGATATTATTGTGGATTCTAAAACTAAATTAAAATCATGAACACACAGCAGAGTGTAATGAGGCCAGATCTAGGGGACATTACTTTTGGTATAGCAACTCTAAGCTGAAATCAAAAAAAGGTGACCTTTCCAAACTCTGAGATTCCTTTCTTTAGATCCATCAGACTGGAGTCAGCTCCATTGTTTTCTTGTGTCTGTGTTGACACATCTTAGTCACAATAGCCTTGATTAGACACAGCTCTTCATTACTGCTGCCTCTGGGCTTGCTGAATCCCCCCTGAGCCCAATCCAGCCCACAACAAAGACTAAAGCCCAGTCCCAGCTGCCCTATTAATTTAAGGGAGCACCTAAATCGTAGGCCTGGTTAGGTTTTTCGTTTTCTTGATCAAATTCGTATGAAATTCGTTTCTAAAGTACTTATGATGCATTTTTCAACTGCTGTAAGCAACCCAGAAGTGAATTACCAAATTTGACTCCACCGATGCCATTTTTCGTAAAGAAATCGCCATGTTTGGAAAGGTCCCCCCCCCCCGTGGCCCATTGCTAGGGGGCATCCTATTCCTCAGCCGGAGCTGAGGCCTTTGCGATCTGCCCGGGGGCAGGGCGTTTTGCAAGGCGCACACTCCTCTAGTTGCCTTTCTGATCGGGGGGGGAGGGGGGGAAGCATGGGCTTCCAATCCCAGGCTGAGATCTGCAGGAGATTTCCTGCTGATCGCCCAGACTTTCCTTCCCAAGCAGAGGGAAAGCCTGGCCAATCGGGAGGAAATCTGCTTGTGCCTGCGAACCAACGCCTGCCCGTTAAAGCTAACGCGTGTTGGTTCCTTCCCCGGCAGCGAGGAATGGAGGGCATATTTCCACTCCTCGCCACTTGGGAAGGAACCAACGTGCGTTACAGCTAACGCCGCCGAGGAGGAGGAAGTGGCGGAGGGAAGACCTGGGCTGTCAAACCCAGTTTCGGCAGGTGTACAATACAGGTGCATTGTGCTACTAACGAATTTTATTAGTTTTTATGAAATAATTTTGAAATTTCCACAGAAAATTTTGGAACTCCACAAGATACGAAACACCAGCGCCCTCTACATCCGAAATGAGTTTTGAACTACTAAATAGGTATGGGCAGTTCCACACAAAAATTAAAATCCAGATTGAATCCATCTCAATGTTGCAGTGTCCAGAAAATGTACACCCCCAATGGATGCTGCAGCACTCACTCTGAGAGAAGCAGCATGTTGTTTAAAAAAAAAACCTCAATGGAAATTCTGAAATAAAACATAAAGTTAGTCGCAGCCGATCCATACAGAACTGGATTAGAGACAGAAAAATGTGAAGTGCTTGTTAAATTATTTATTTAAAACTTTTATATACTGATCTTCTCTACCTCTGCAGAGGGACTCAGGCCGGATTACAGCAAGGATTCAATGCCAAATTACAATTTTAAACATCATAAAAACAACAAAAGATTAAAATACAAGTAAAATAAATACATATAAATAGTATAAACCAGGTTAAGACAGGCTAAACAATCATTTAAAAAATTTGGAAACACAGCTGGCTGGAAGGTAAACAAACACCTCTCCTGAAAGGAAACCAGTGCTGATTCCTATTAGATATGCTTAATCTCATCTGATGACTTAAGGAAAAAAATATTCGTGGGTTTGGATCATGTGGCCACTTTCCTCAAACTGGTTCCTGGGACGCTTATAGAGGCACTCTGCAGCAAATCAGTTCTCTTTAATCTACATCCTGACTCGATTTAAATGGTTGTGTTGAATTTCCCCTAGCATGCTTGTTTTCTTCTGCTCCAGAGACCAGAGGCCCATCTCCTTTGACCATTTAATGAAATCAAACTGTGGTGCCCAGACAATGCATGCTGTCAAAACATCCTACAGCGTGCTGCAATGACTTCAAACCAACATCAGCAAAGTTGGGGGAAAGTCCAAAGAAACGCCCATAACACACATCAGCACGCTGTTGTGCGAACCATATTGCAGTGAGAACTCGACTCACTTTGTGGTCACCTGAAGAGCTCTGCTGATCTGCACATGCACATTCTGGCAGGGGATTTTTAAAAAAATGTATCCTCTGCAACTGATTACACAAACCACAGAGCACTGACGCACATTAAGGGCTTTCTTTCATGTGCTTTTGTGGGAGTTTGTTGTCTAGCCAGCATTGAACTGCATTAAATGGTCATTGTAGATGGGGTCCTAGTTTTTTTGCTGCAACAAATGACCAGAGTTGTGGTTTAAACAGTCTTTTGAATTAAGCAACATGTTCTTCTAGTAATAGTTTCAGCAACTCCTTTGCTTGATAACTAAAATGCAAAAGATTGATAAGGAACTTGGCCTCTGCTATTTAAATTCTTATGTTTATTCATAGCTGCATTCATTTTAGCATAAGCTAATATTACATGAGGAATAATATTCTCCAATTTCCCAGTTCATACACAGGTTATAATTTGGAATTATTCACCTTTATTGAAAGAAACCCCATAAGAATATTTGCTTTAGCTCAATAGCATGTCATTAATGTTATGATCTGCTAACAAAAAATGAATGAGGAAAGCATTTCTTATTTAGAAATTCCACAAAATGGAAAATGTGTGCATAAAACTTTAACACTTAACTGTTTACAGTAATGGATCTGCCAGAAAATAATGTTTATTGTAAAAACAATTGAAACATAATCACATGCCTGGTGATAGTCATATTTCTAATATTAGTATGATTATTCCAAGACTTGTTTAGCAAAGTAGCAAATAAAATTCTTCTTAGAAACACTTATTGTTAGTGTTACCTGATCCGAATAATAATAATCTTTATTTATACCCCACCACCATCTCCCCCAACAGGGGCGGCCTACATGAGGCCAAGCCTGAACAACAGATTACAGCAAAATAAAACCAAATACACTAAGCAACAAATAACATCATAATTATGTAAAACATGTGAATACATTAAGCAATATAAAATTACAATAGACACAATCACAATGACAATGGGCGGGCCGCATGGACAGGATAAAATGTTAAAAACTCAGGGTGAGATAAAGGAGAAACAGATAATTTGTAAAGGAGAGCTCATAAAAAGGGGTTGTAGAACCAAACTTTCCCATAGGGGGACGGGGACGGGACGGGGCACGTGTACTCCAGTGACAGAAACGTTGAGGGAAACGGTAGTGTGAGGTTGTGTCCCTACTCACCAAAGGCGCAGCGGAAGAGCCAGGTTTTAAGGTTCTTTTTAAAGGTTTCTAAGGTAGGGGCTTTCCTGAATGGATTTGGCAATTTGTTATTACTGTTTAAAGAATTCAAATTTCACAGTAAAGCATCTCCCTGATCTCCTTTAACCCCAGGTACCAGTTTTGCTTGTTTTAGTGACACCTTTAATTTTTCTGCACTTAATATCATTATTGTGTTTGAATCACTTTTCTATTTTGAAGACTTGGAGTGATGGCAATCAATAAAATTATCTGCCAAATTCAGATATGGAAGAAATGGCAATATAGTATTTCATTGTAACCAAATGGAACTAACTGGAACTAGTCATCATAGGTGGGGTCCTCAAACTTCAATTTGAACAGTACATTACTGGTAGTAACTATTTATTTACTTAATTACTTCATTTCTACCCTGCCTTTCTCAACCCTGAAGGAGACTCAAGGGGGCTTACAAATTTGGCAAAGAAGAGAAGAAGAACTTTATTTTAGTACCCCGCCTCCATCTCCCCAAAGGAACTCGGGGTGGCTTACATGGGGCAAAGCCCTAGGCAACATACAATTAAAAACAAAAACAATAAACACATTAAAATAACATAAAGACAGCATAAGCATTAATAAACAAGCATTAAAAGCAACAACAGACTCATTTTTGGAGGGGAGGGGGGAGGCCAAAATGCGAAGCTAGTTATAGGATAGGGTGGTCAGTAAGGTGGATATAAAATGTATAGTGGCATAGGAATAATAGCATAGATATAGATCACTTAAACAGGATCAATTCAGCTTGATATATAGGAATTTAGTAATTATATATAGGAAGTTAGGTTCAGGTCATGATTCAAGTCACGATTCAGGTCATCGAGGAGTCGTCAGCTGAATGCAAAATGAAGCATCCATGTCTCTAGTTCCTTGCGGAATGTGGATAGGGAGGGTGCTAGCCTAATCTCCCTGGGGAGGGAGTTCCAAAGATGGGGGCCACCCCCGAGCATGCCCTTTCTCACATCCCCACCAATCGCACCTGAGGCAGGGGCGGGAGCAAGAGAAGAGCATTGGATATATGGAATGACAACGATGCGATGGAAACTGATTTCAACATGACGCTGAGGCTGCAAGTGTATGTTTTTAATTGTTAAATTGTTATTATATGTGTTATGTTTGGGGGGGGGAAGGGTTTGTCTTGTTGCTGTGTTATATTGAGGGCAGAGACTGCCTGTGTAAACCATCCCGAGTCGCCTTCGGGCTGAGAGGGGCGGTATAGGAACGTGACAAATAAATAAGAGCATCCTTGGAAGGACTGCATGGGCTTGTATGGGAGGATGCGGTCACGAAGGTAGGCAGGTCCTGAATTGTTTAGAGCTTTATAGGTAATAACCTACACCTTGAATTGGGACCGGAAAGTTATTGGTAGCCAGTGGAGCTGTTTGAACAGGAGGTTGACCGCTCCCTGTAACTTGCTCCAGTTAACAATCTGGCCGCCAATCTTTGCATCAGCTGTAGTTTCCAAACCATCTTCAAGTGCAGTCCTACATAGAGTGCATTACAGTAGTCCAGTCTTGAGGTAGCTAAGGCATGGACCACAATGGTCAAGTCAGACTTCACGAGGTACAGTCGCAGCTAGTGCACAAGATGTAACTGTGCAAAGGCCCTCCCAGCCACCGCTGACACCTGAGCATCAAGCGTCAGCACTGAGTCCAGGAGGACCCCAGACTGTGGACCTGTGTCTTCAGGGGGAGTGTAACCCCGTCAAGCACAGGTTGCCAACCTATACCCTGTTTGGCCGAGCGACTGACCTGGAGGACCTCTGTCTTGTCAGGATTCAATTTCAGCTTATTGGCTCTCATCCAGCCCATCACACCGGTCAGGCACTGTTCCAGGACCCAAGGGGCTTTCTTGGATTTTGGTGGAAAGGAGTAGTAGAGTTGTGTGTCATCTGCGAGAAGACAATGAACTCCAGAACTCCGGATGACCTCACCCAGTGGTTTCATGTAGATATTAAAAAGAATGGGGGGAAAGAATAGAACCTTGCGGGACCCCACAGGTCAAAGACCAGGGTCCGAGCAGGTATCCCCAGCTTCACCAGCTGGGTGCAGCCTCCAGAAAGGAATGGAGTAACCCCAAGACCCATTTTGAGAGCCGTCCCAGAAAGATACTATGATCGATGGTATTGAAAGCCGCTGAGATGTCCAAGAGAACCAACAAGGTCACACTCCTCCTGCCAAGTTCTCTGCGGAGGTCATCCACCAAGGCAACCAAAGCCATCTTGGTACCGTGACCAGGCCTGAAACTAGACTGCCATGGGTCCAGAAAATCGGTTTAGTCCAGGAATCCCTGGAATTGAGAAGCAACAACTCACTCCAGAACCTTGCCCCAAAAAGGGATGTCAGGATTGGGTAACCTGAGCTTTGGGGAAGACCAGGTTCCCAACCTGCCATGAGGCAGCAACGACCTTTGCCTTAATTCCTGATGCGACCTTTGTCCTACTTTTCATGAGACTGCTGAGTCAGACTGGGAGTGAGGTAATCTCCAGGTGCCTAGGAGGAAGTGAGGTAACTCCTCCAGGCTTGGACATTGGACATTGAGACTCATGACGCTGACTCCGTGACCCC
>JARBWK010000007.1:99282538-99298545 GCA_030556195.1 Anolis apletophallus | reverse complement strand
ACAGGCTAAACAATCATTTAAAAAAATTGGAAACACAGTTGGCTGGAAGGTAAACAAACACATCTCCTGAAAGGAAACCAGTGCTGATTCCTATTAGATATGCTTAATCTCACCTGATGACATAAGGAAAAAAATATTAGTGGGTTTGGATCATGTGGCCACTCTCCTCAAACTGGTTCCTGGGACGCTTATAGAGGCACTCTGCAGCAAATCAGTTCTCTTTAATCTACATCCTGACTCGATTTAAATGGTTGTGTTGAATTTCCCCTAGCATGCTTGTTTTCTTCTGCTCCAGAGACCAGAGGCCCATCTCCTTTGCCCATTTAATGAAATCAAACTGTGGTGCCCAGACAATGCATGCTGTCAAAACATCCTACAGCGTGCTGCAATGACTTCAAACCAACATCAGCAAAGTTGGGGGAAAGTCCGAAGAAACTCCCATAACACATATCAGCACCTTGTTGTGTGAGCCATATTGCAGTGAGAACTCGACTCACTTTGTGGTCACCTGAAGAGCTCTGCTGAGCTGCACATGCACATTCTGGCAGGGGATTTTTTTTTTAAAAAAAATATCCTCTGCAACTGATTACACAAACCACAGAGCACTGATGCACATTAAGGGCTTTCTTTCATGTGCTTTTGTGGGAGTTTGTTGTCTAGCCAGCATTGAACTGCATTAAATGGTCATTGTAGATGGGGTCCTAGTTTTTTTTTGCTGCAACAAATGACCAGAGTTGCGGTTTAAACAGTCTTTTGAATTAAGCAAAATGTTCTTCTAGTAATAGTTTCAGAAACTCCTTTGCTTGATAACTAAAATGCAAAAGATTGATAAGGAACTTGGCTTCTGCTATTTAAATTCTTATGTTTATTCATAGCTGCATTCATTTTAGCATAAGCTAATATTACATGAGGAATAATATTCTCCAATTTCCCAGTTCATACACAGGTTATAATTTGGAATTATTCACCTTTATTGAAAGAAACCCCATAAGAATATTTGCTTTAGCTCAATAGCATGTCATTAATGTTATGATCTGCTAACAAAAAATGAATGAGGTAAGCATTTATTATTTAGAAATTCCTCAAAATGGAAAATGTGTGCATAGAACTTTAACACTTAATAATAATAATAATAATACTTTAATATTTGTGAGTCGCCCTCCACCAGTGGTGCTCCGGGCGACTTACATCATTTAAAAACCCTAAAAACAGCAATGTACAGCAGTTTAAAACAGATACATGTCTGAGGAAAGGCTCAGACATTCAGAGGTACCGATCAGGCCCCAAACGCTAGGCGGAAGAGCCAGGTCTTTAGGTCTGACCGAATCTAGTTAGGGTCAGAGTGGCTCTGAGGGCAGGTGGCAATGAGTTCCAGATCCTGGGGCCGCCACGGAAAAGGCTCTCCGCTGGGTTTCCATCAGCCGAGCCTCTCGCACCCCAGGGATGGTCATGCGATCGCCATTTATGGCACGTGCTGGCCTCACGCTGCGTTGGACCGTCAGCCGGTCACTCAAGTAGGCTGGCCCAATATTGTGCCGAGCTTTAAAGGTGAGCACCAGAAGTTTGTAGAGCACTCTGAACTCTAGGGGCAGCCAGTGGAGATCTTTTAAAATAGGAGAAATGTGGTCCTCACTGATGACCCAGAGATGAGTCTGGCCGCTGCGTTGTGGATGAGTTTCAGCCTCTTGGTTGTGGAGAGGGGGAGGCCCACATATAGGGCGTTGCAATAATCAAGACGCGAGACAACGGTGGCATGTACCACGGTTCTCAGCGCCTCAGATGGTAGGTAGGGGGCCAGCCGTCGGGCCCCACGGAGATGGAAAAAGGCGCCTTTTGCTGCCGCCTGGATCTGGGCCTCCATCGTTAGTTTTTCGTCCAGGATCACTCCCAGGCTTTTCACTGCCGGAGCCGGGGATAAGGGCTCGCCCTCAAAGGGTGGCAGTGATGGGTGAGAGGCGGGTCGGCCAGGCCAGAGGATCTCCGTTTTGGCTGGGTTGATTTTGAGTCTATGTGCTCTGAGCCAGCTCGTCACCGCTCTCAATCCTTGGCTGAAACTGTCCGGCACCGACGATGACCCTGGGTCAAGCTTCAGGAGCAGCTGTGTATCGTCCGCATATTGGTAGCAGGAGAACCCATAGCTCCTGGCAATGCTAGCCAGAGGCTGGACGTAGATGTTGAAGAGGGTGGGAGATAGGATAGCACCCTGGGGACTCCACATTCCATTCGCTTTTCCTAGAGACTTGACCCTGCCACTCGACCCGCTGTGAGCGGCCTCGCAGGAACGATTCCAGCCAGGTCAAAGCCTTGTCTTGATCCCAGAGGCAGCCAGGCGGTCAAGGAGCAAGTCGTGATCAACGGTGTCAAAAGCCGCGGTTAGGTCCAGAAGGACTAGGACTGCCGAGCCTCCCGGTCCAGTTGAAGGCGGATGTCGTCAGTGATCGCTACGAGGACGGATTCCACTCCGTGACTCTGCGCTGAAACCCGACTGGGACGGGTCTAGGCCCCGGATCGATCTAGGAAGTCCCGTGGTGGCTTTCTACCGCTCGCTCTAAGAGCTTACCCAGAAAGGGTAGGTTGGCAACCGGTCGGTAGCTTGCTGGGTCATCGGGGTCGAGGTTCGTCTTTTTCAAGAGGGGGCTGACTCTGGCCTCTTTCAGGGAGTTCGGAAAGGTGCCTGTCTCTGGGAGAGATTTACCAAGTCCCTCAGAGCGCCCGACATGATGTCAATATTGGACTTAATTAGGTGTGATGGGCAGGGGGTCCGTTGGGCAGGTCGTCGCTCTTGCCCCGGTCACCAGCCTTCTCACCTCCTCCGTCGTTAGTGGGCTGAATTCTGAGAGACGGTGTTCATTTGTCCGGGTGGGGTACTGGGACCTCGTGTCCCCTCCTCGGGAAGCAGCGGCAAGTCAAGTCGAAGTGCCGCGATTTTTCAAGAAGTACTCCTGGAGGTCATCTGCAGTTATCGCCGAGTTGTTGGATTCACTCTGTGGGGACGTGAGGAGACTCCGGACTACCTTAAAGATCTGTGCCGTATGGGAACCGCGGCTGAGATCTGGGCCGCATTATAGGATCTCTTGGCCTTTTGATCTCGTGTTCGTATAGCCTATGTTGTTCTCTGTAGGCTGCTCTGGTTTCTTCACTAGGCTTTCGTCGCCAGGTGCTCTCGAGTTGCTTCCTACGGTGTTTTATCTGCTTTAGGTGCGTTGTGAACCATGGAGAGCAGGTTTTCCTGGGGCGGAGGGGGCGCCTAGGAGCTATCTGATCAATGGCCCTTGAGAGAACACTATTCCATCTGGCGACTAGATCTGATAGTGATCCTCCGGGGACCTCCAGGGGTTCCAGCGCCGCGGCGAATGCCCTCGGGTCATCGCTCTTTTGGCGGGCTAATACAGACCTTGGCTCCGATCTTACCGTGAGGGGATGTTGATATCTACCCTCACAATCAGGTGGTCCGACCAAGGCACTGCTCTGGAATCGCGATGATTTGTGGCGAGACCCTGGCTGAAAATCAGGTCCAGTGCATGGCCCGCGTGGTGAGTGGGGCGGTATCTGTCCTGGAGGTCGAGGGCGTCCATGTGCATGAGGAATTCTCGTGCATTGGGGGTGGGAGGGATTGTGTCCGGGTGGATGTTGAAGTCCCCCAGTATGAGGAACCGGGGGAACCTCAGGGCCCAGTCCGCAATCAGATCCTGTAAGGCAGATGTGGCCTCTTTATGGGCCCCGGGGGCCCGGTAAACCACCAGGATCCCCGTCTTTCCTTCCTCTCCAAGGGTTGCTCCCAGGCATTCTATGCCGGTCATCTCCGGTGTTTGGAGGACAGAAGTGGCAACAGCGTCCCTTACGACCAGTCCTACTCCCCCACCCCGACCTATAGATCTTGGTCGATGGAAGGCTCGAAAGCCTGGGGGCTATCTCCTGGAGGAGGACACAGTCACCGTCCTGGGTCCATGTCTCTGTGATGCATATAACATCTGCGTCCTTGTCTGCGATAAAATCTCGCAGGGGTGCCAGCTTATTGCAGATCGACCTCGCATTAAGGAGCAGAAGTGAGGACCAGGGTGTGGCAAGTGTTTGTTGACGGGCGTGGCAGGTGATGGGGCGCAGCCAGGTCGAAGAGGAACTGCGGCTCTGTTTGGTGGAGGGTGGGTTGCTGGACCTTGCCCTCCTCTGCCCACCAATTACTGGGATGGGACAGGCGGAAGCGCTCTGGGGCTTAACTGTTTACAGTAATGGATCTGCCAGAAAATAATGTTTATTGTAAAAACAATTGAAACATAATCACATGCCTGATGATAGTCATATTTCTAATATTAGTATGATTATTCCAAGACTTGTTTAGCAAAGTAGCAAATAAAATTCGTCTTAGAAACATTTATTGTTAGTGTTACCTGATCCGAATAATAATAATAATCTTTATTTATACCCCGCCACCATCTCCCCCAACAGGGGCGGCCTACATGAGGCCAAGCCTGAACAACAGATTACAGCAAAATAAAACCAAATACACTAAGCAACAAATAACATCATAATTATGTAAAACATGTGAATACATTAAGCAATATAAAATTACAATAGACATAATCACAATCACAATGGGCGGGCCGCATGCACAGGATAAAATGTTAAAAACTCAGGGTGAGATAAAGGAGAAACAGATAATTTGTAAGGAGAGCTCATAAAAGGGGTTGTAGAACCAAACTTTCCCATAGGGGACGGGGACGGGACGGGGCACGTGTACTCCAGTGACAGAAACGTTGAGGGAAACAGTAGTGTGAGGTTGTGTCCCTACTCACCAAAGGCGCAGCGGAAGAGCCAGGTTTTAAGGTTCTTTTTAAAGGTTTCTAAGGTAGGGGCTTTCCTGAATGGATTTGGCAATTTGTTATTACTGTTTAAAGAATTCAAATTTCACAGTAAAGCATCTCCCTGATCTCCTTTAACCCCAGGTGCCAGTTTTGCTTGTTTTAGTGACACCTTTAATTTTTCTGCACTTAATATCATTATTGTGTTTGAATCACTTTTCTATTTCGAAGACTTGGAGTGATGGCAATCAATAAAATTATCTGCCAAATTCAGATATGGAAGAAATGGCAATATAGTATTTCATTGTAACCAAATGGAACTAACTGGAACTAGTCATCATAGGTGGGGTCCTCAAACTTCAATTTGAACAGTACATTACTGGTAGTAACTATTTATTTACTTAATTACTTCATTTCTACCCTGCCTTTCTCAACCCTGAAGGAGACTCAAGGGGGCTTACAAATTTGGCAAAGAAGAGAAGAAGAACTTTATTTTAGTACCCGCCTCCATCTCCCGAAGGAACTCGGAGTGGCTTACATGGGGCAAAGCCCTAGGCAACATACAATTAAAATCAAAAACAATAAACACATTAAAATAGCATAAAGACAGCATAAGCATTAATAAACAAGCATTAAAAGCAACAACAGACTCATTTTTGGAGGGGAGGGGGGAGGCCAAAATGCGAAGCTAGTTATAGGATAGGGTGGTCAGTCGGAATGTGGATAGGGAGGGTGCTAGCCTAATCTCCCTGGGGAGGGAGTTCCAAAGATGGGGGGCCACCACCGAGAATGCCCTTTCTCACATCCCCACCAATCGCACCTGAGGCAGGGGCGGGAGCAAGAGAAGAGCATTGGATATATGGAATGACAACGATGCGATGGAAACTGATTTCAACATGACGCTGAGGCTGCAATTGTATGTTTTTAATTGTTAAATTGTTATTATATGTGTTATGTTTGGGGGGGGGGGAAGGGTTTGTCTTGTTGCTGTGTTATATTGAGGGCAGAGACTGCCTGTGTAAACCATCCCGAGTCGCCTTCGGGCTGAGAGGGGTGGTATAGAAACGTGACAAATAAATAAGAGCATCCTTGGAAGGACCGCATGGGCTTGTATGGGAGGATGCGGTCACGAAGGTAGGCAGGTCCTGAATTGTTTAGAGCTTTATAGGTAATAACCTACACCTTGAATTGGGACCGGAAAGTTATTGGTAGCCAGTGGAGCTGTTTGAACAGGGAGGTTGACCGCTCCCTGTAACTTGCTCCAGTTAACAATCTGGCCGCCAATCTTTGCATCAGCTGTAGTTTCCAAACCATCTTCAAGTGCAGTCCTACATAGAGTGCATTACAGTAGTCCAGTCTTGAGGTAACTAAGGCATGGACCACAATTGTCAAGTCAGACTTCACGAGGTACAGTCGCAGCTAGTGCACAAGATGTAACTGTGCAAAGGCCCTCCCAGCCACCGCTGACACCTGAGCATCAAGCGTCAGCACTGAGTCCAGGAGGAGCCCCAGACTGTGGACCTGTGTCTTCAGGGGGAGTGTAACCCCGTCAAGCACAGGTTGCCAACCTATACCCTGTTTGGCCGAGCGACTGACCTGGAGGACCTCTGTCTTGTCAGGATTCAATTTCAGCTTATTGGCTCTCATCCAGCCCATCACACCGGTCAGGCACTGTTCCAGGACCCAAGGGGCTTTCTTGGATTTTGGTGGAAAGGAGTAGTAGAGTTGTGTGTCATCTGCGTAGAGAAGACAATGAACTCCAGAACTCCGGATGACCTCACCCAGTGGTTTCATGTAGATATTAAAAAGAATGGGGGAAAGAATAGAACCTTGCGGGACCCCACAGGTCAAAGACCAGGGGTCCGAGCAGGTATCCCCCAGCTTCACCAGCTGGGTGCAGCCCTCCAGAAAGGAATGGAGTAACCCCAAGACCCATTTTGGAGAGCCGTCCCAGAAAGATACTATGATCGATGGTATTGAAAGCCGCTGAGATGTCCAAGAGAACCAACAAGGTCACACTCCTCCTGCCAAGTTCTCTGCGGAGGTCATCCACCAAGGCAACCAAAGCCATCTCGGTACCGTGACCAGGCCTGAAACTAGACTGCCATGGGACCAGAAAATCGGTTTAGTCCAGGAATCCCTGGAATTGAGAAGCAACAACTCACTCCAGAACCTTGCCCCAAAAAGGGAGACTTGAGATTGGCCAATAGTTGTTCAATATTGATGAATCAAGAGACGCCTTTTTAAAGAGCGGTCTCATGACTGCCTGTTTTAGGCATGATGGAATTTGCCCTTGCTCTAATGAAGCCTTTATTATCTTTGACAACCAATCATCCAACCCTCCTCCAGCAAGTTTTATAATAATAATAATAATAAACTTTATTTATAACTGACTGACTGACTGACTGACTTTATTATTTCTGAGTCGCCCTCCACGTTAGTGCTGCGGGCGACTTACACACAACAAATTCCACAATTAAAATAGAGTATTTAAAACTAGATTTAAATATTCAGTGGGTAAATGCAGGGGCCAGGCTCGGTATTTGAGTTCCTGGTTCTGCATTAACCATGGGCTGTCCTAAATAGCCAGGTCTTCAGAGCGGTCAGGAACTGGGGCAGGTCGAGGGAGGCTCTCTGGTCGAGTTCCAAAGAACGGGGACCACAATGGAGAACGATCTCCGTCTCGTGGTCTCCAGGTGGGCCTCTTTCAAGCCTGGTACGTGAAGAAGGTTCTTGTTTGCTGGCCGCGGGGTCCTTGAGTAAGCAGGCATCAACAAGCGGTCTTTTAGGTATGTTGGGCCCCGGCCCCGTAGGGCTTTGAAAGCCAAGGTCAAGGTCTTATGTAAGGCTCTATACTCAACGGGCAGCCAGTGCAGGCGCTGCAGAGATGGTGTAATGTGGCATCTCATCGATGTTCCTGTGAGAAGCCTGGCGGCCGCGTTCTACACAATCTAGAGCCTGCGGGTTAGTGACCGGGGTAGACCTACATACAAAGCGTTACAGTAATCCAGCCTTGATGTAACCGTGGCATGGATTACTGTAGCTAGCGCTTCCGTCGGAAGATAGGGCGCCAATTGTCTCACTTGGCGCAGGTTGCTACCCTCTCCCCAAAGGGGACTCGGAGCGGCTTACATGGGGCTGTGCCCAAACCAAAAATCACAAAATAGCAGACATCAAAAAACAATAAACACAATAAAAACAGTAAACACAGTAAAATGAATACATCTAATAAAACACAATAGCAAATGCATCTAAAACGATGGGCAAGGATCTAGTGCGCATGTGGTTGCTCTCACCACTCCAAGGATCCTGTCCACGTCATCAGGCTGCACAAGCCAAAATGAATCCAATAAGATCGAACTGACATATGACTCTATTACCTCACCTGGCATTGTAAGAAAGTTGGCGTCCAGATTGGAGCATATCCGAGCGACTTTGTCTGCAAAATGATGCGTGAACTCGCTGCACTGAGTGATTGGATTGTCGAGAAGCTCCTCCTTACCAGGAGGGTGAAGGAACTCCCCGACAATCCAAAAGAGCTGGTCTATTTGTTGCAGAAGTGATGTGGGCAGCTGAGAAAGATTTCTTGGATGCCCCCAACGCCGCAGAGTAGGCCTTAATACCCCTATAACACATGGGTTTTTTTTGTCTGTGCCCCTGTTCAGAAGATTTCACCTTTCTTTCTCTGTAACAATTAGATTTTGGACATTTATAGTTGTTATGGAATCAAGGAGTGGTGATAAAACTTCAGTGAAGACACTTTTTCCCCATGATAAGTCTTACAGGACAGCATTTCCCTTCTCAGGGGTAGATTTCCTCTCACTCCCTGCTGTCTCACTCCCATCTCTAAGTAGGAGTCATATGAAAGCTGAATGTTTGTAACTCCAGGACTGCCTGTAGTTGGAAAGCAATTTTATGTGGGAAATGGGTTTGCCAACCATAGAATTCCTTGTGAATCAAACGGTTTGATGTAATTCTGTTCATTCCACTTACACGTGGCTCAACAGAGAAAGCTAAAGTAACCATGTGTGATGCTGTACATATAGTTTTCACAGTTTATGTTTCACAAAAGTAGTTTACATACAGAAAGCAAAGCATGTTTGAAGTAGCTTTAAAATATTGCTTTATGTTTAAAGGCTATTTATATTGTGCAATAGTGCATTACAGAATTGCAGGATGAGCCTGTAGTTTCTTGTAATAGGATACTTGAAATATTGAAACATTGAGGAAAAAACCAAACAATAATGTGGTTGAGATCTGTATGGAAGTTCTTGGAATAAGCCCTAACTTTGAAAACAGATAGTTATCTCTAAAAAAACCCACAAAAACAAGACTTTGTGTGTATCCACTTAAAGTATGTTAGAGGCAAAATGGTACTATATATATAGGCATCCCATAACATTTAGTGTGAAAGGTTGCATGATAAATATCATAAATGATGGATGTAAAAAACACTGGGCAACCTTACTAGAAAGCGCAAAACCAAAGAAGCAAAAAAGCCTACTGCAAGGTAAATTTACTCAAAGTAATCCAGCTGCAAGGTAAATTTACTCAAAGTAATCCAGCTGCAAGGTAAATTTACTCAAAGTAATCCAGCTGCAAGGTAAATTTAATCCCAATCAAAAATGTGTGGAAATTGAATCACTGGCCAACCAGCCTAAAGCTATAAGGGGAAAGTCTCACTGAATGTGTTGTATGGAAACGTCTATATTTGAATTTTACATATTAAGTGATGCATGAATGAAAAAATGCCTGCCCCCCAACCCCTAGCATGAAGCAGGTCTAAATACAGATAACTGAGTCCATAATAAGGCTGTGGATGCAGGTTCTCAGAGGCTCACCATGGGTCGGGGCTGACGAAATCACCAGGCCGAAGTAATCGGCCTTACAGACCAACTTCGCCATTACAGGCCAACTTCGCCGCCAGCTGGACCAGGGCGGATCAGCTCTGCTTGTTTTGTTAGATCTAACAGCAGCGTTTGATACTGTAGACCATGCATTGTTAGCCCACCATCTAGCCGTGACTGGGTTCAGGGGGACTGCCCTTAAGTGGGTAGCCTCCTTTCTCCAGGATCGGGGACAGCGTGTGGAGAGGGGGGAGGAGGTCTCTGGGAGGCTCCCATTAAGTTGCGGGGTCCCCCAGGGGGACATCCTCTCGCCCTTATTATTTAACATCTACATGCACCCCCTGGCCCAGCTGGCCCGCGACTTTGGTCTGGAGTGTTATCAGTACGCTGAGGATCATTGTGGTGAGGATCATTGAACATAAATCGAGATTTAAAAATCACAATGATTCCTCTATCTTATATTCTCACTTCAATACCATGCGCCATCATTTTGAAGCTTTCTCAGTTACCGTTTTAGACCGGGTTTTCCCAAAACCACACATTGATGTGAAAAAGCGGTTACTGCAGCTTGAAAGGGATTGGATAATCCGGTTAAAATGTGAGTCCCCGCATGGGTTAAATGACAAGCTCACGTTAAATGAATTGTTAATTTGAATGAACTGTTATTTTCATTTGATCAGCTGTTTCTGATGATTGGTTATCTGTGTTTGCGCCACCTATAAATGATTTACTCTCACTCCTGTACTGGCCCGCGATTTGACCATTGGCATGTAGCCATTTATATCCGAATGATTTTGAAAATTGGTATGTACTATCTTTTTTCCCAGTGGGTTCACTATGGGGCCATGTACTTATTGTTATTTCATTGTATCATGGTTTCCAAATCCTCCAGCCGCGACCTTGTGTTGCATTCGAGTCCTGGGTCCGGAAGAAGCCGCCCAAGGCGAAACGATATGGCGCTTGGATACCCCTTATCGTCGACCCTGGAATCCCCTCTGCATGGATCTTCCCTCTACATCTTTCCGCCCTTCCCTTGGCACTCTTTGATCTGGACTTTGGTCCCCCGTTTGCGGGAAAGAGACTGGCCTGTGGGCTATATTATTATTTGCAGAGACATTCCCATTGTGGGCTCTAAAAGCGTGAGTACGCTTTGGGGAAACGTTCCCCCGCATATGTGCTATAATCTGTATTTACATTGTACCATGACTTGCTAGTTGTATATCTGCATATTGCGATTTATTTGTTTAATACAACAGCATTGTTTATTTCAAGTTGGTTGCTCCTCATTGCTCTGACTGTTATTAGTGAACCCCCTCCTCCATTACCTAGTTAGTCCTGTGGTATACAGCACATTCTCCAGCACCAAGTCACTGGTGCTGCAGGCCAAATCAGTAGATGCCTGATGTATCAGGCATCTACTGATTTGGCCTGTGGCACCAGTGACTTGGTGCTGGAGAACGTACTGTATACCACAGGATTAACACCAACCATCATAAATGACGGCTCAGCTCCAGGCTATTTGGCTGACTGCAACCCCTTGTATGAACTTGCTTGGGTCCTGAGATCTTCAGGAGAGGCCCTTCTCTTGGTCCCACCTCCATCTCCCACTAAAGTGGCTGAATTAAGTTGGCGAAGGTCAGCCCCATGTGATGTGTACATATGTGTGTGTATTCAACTTCTACACTGATCTAAATGATTGGTGTAGATGTCCCCAGGGACTGTCATGATGAAAGCCTGAACTTCAAAATTTGTCACTGCATCACTGTCTACAAGAGAACAGAGTGCGACAAGTAAGGCCCTTTTGCGAATTGATTTCCTCTCTTCTTTTTTTGATTTGTCCATGCCAGCCTTCTTAGGATGGGAGCCTGGACAGTTATTCTAGTTCATTGGCAAAACTGTGGTCAGACTTTAATCCTAATATCATTGCATCCCAAACTGTAGGGGAAAAATATACTTTAATGAGAAAAGGAAAGGCTATCATGAAATTTCTGTAATTTTATGTGAAACACAAAAATGTACATTTCAGGAAAACATCATAAGAACATAAGAACATAAGAAGAGCCATGCTGAATCGGGCCTCAGCCCATCTAGTCCAGCATTCTGTGTCACACAGTGGCCCACTAGTTGTACACAGGGATCTCTAGCAGAAAGGAGGGCAAAACCCTCACCTGCTCCCGACCCCCACAACCAGTACCCGGGAAATCCTGCCTGCCTCCATCAACACAGAGGTGGCACTTGGATGTCCATTTCAGTAGCTACTGATTCCCTTGGTATCCATGAATCTGTCTAATCCTGCCTTGAAGCTGTCCAGGCTGACCGCTGTCACAACCTCCTCTGGAAGTGAGTTCCATAACCCAATGACCCTCTGGGTGAAGAAATATTTCCCTTTATTAGTCCTAACTTTCCTACCTTGGAGCTTTAGGGAGTGCCCCTAGTCCTAGTGTTGTGTGACAGAAAAAATATTTTTCTCTATTCACCTTTTCTATCCCATGCATGATTTTATACACTTCGATCAAGTCACCTCTTAAACGCCGTCTTTCAAGGCTGAAAAGACCAAGGCGTTGCAACCTGATTTCGTAAGGGAGCTGCTCCATCCCTTGGATCATTCTTGTTGCCCTTTTCTGTACCTTTTCCAGTTCCGTTATATCCTTCTTGAGGTGCGGTGACCAGAATTGTACACAGTACTCCAGATGTGGCCTCACCATAGATTTGTAGAGAGGCAATACAACATTTGCCGACCTATTTTCGATTCCCTTCCTGATCATGCCAAGCATAGAATTTGCTTTTTTACTGCTGCGCACTGGGTTGACATCTTCATTGAGCTGTCCACCAAAACCCCAAGATCCCTTTCCTGGTTTGTCTCGGAAAGCTTTGACCCCATCAATTGGTAGGTGTAGTTGGGGTTCTTTGCCCCGATGTGCATGACTTTACACTTGTTTAGGTTAAAATGCATTTGCCACTTTGTTGCCCATTCACTCAATTTCGAGATATCTTTCTGGAGCTCTTTACAATCAGTTTCATTTTTAACTACCCTGAACAATTTAGTGTCATCTGCAAACTTTGCTACCTCAGAATTTACTCCTACATCCAGGTCATTAATGAATAAATTAAAAAGTAACGGACCCAAAACTGAACCTTGGGGTACGCCACTTCTCACCTCTTTCCACCCAGAGAAATGTCCGTTTATTACCACCCTTTGTTTCCTACAGTTTAGCCAGGTTCCAATCCAGGACAAGACCTGTCCCCTGATTCCATAGCTGAAGAGCTTATTGAGGAGCCTTTGGTGAGGGACTTTGTCAAAAGCCTTTTGAAAGTCAAGGTAAACAATATCGACTGGGTCCCCTTTATCTATGTGTTTATTTACACCCTCAAAGAATTCTAACAAGTTAGTAAGACATGATTTGCCTTTGCAGAAACCATGTTGATTTTCCTTCAGCAATGCCTGTTCTTCTATGTGCTTAGTAATTTTTTCTTTAATAATGGTTTCCATCATTTTGCCTGGAACTGAGGTTAGACTAACTGGCCTATAATATCCTGGATCACCCCTGGATCCTTTCTTGAAGATCGGAGTTACATTTGCCTCCCTCCAGTCCTCGGGTACAGTGCCTGATCTTAGAGAAAGGTTATATATTTTGGCTAGAATTTCAGCAATTTCACGCTTGAGTTCCTTAAGAACTCTGGGGTGGATGCCATCTGGCCCTGGTGATTTGTTGACATTTAGTTTAGTAAGGCATGTGAGAACATCTTCCTTGTTTATCTCTATCTGGTTTAATTCATTTAATTCCCTCCCTGAAAAAACTGACTCAGCTGCAGGCATATGTTGTCTGTCCTCCTGTGTGAAAACGGAGGCAAAGAAGTCGTTTAGCCGCTCGGCAATCTCCTTGTCTTCACTTATTGTCCCTTTCTTACCATTTTCGTCAAGTGGCCCAACTGCTTTTCTAGTTGGGTTTCTACTTCTGATGTACTTAAAGAAGTTTTTGCTATTTTTTAAAATATTCTTAGCTATATGTGCCTCAAAATCTCTCTTGGCTTTTCTGACGGTTGCTTTGCATTTAGTTTGCCAGAGCTTGTGTTCCTTTCTGTTCTCCTCAGTAGGAAGAGCCTTCCATTTCTTAAATGAGTTTTTCTTCTTTCCAATCACATCTTTTACTTCATTTGTAAGCCATGCCGATGTCCTCTTGGACTTTCCCGGCCTCTTTCTTATTTTAGGAATGCATTTTAGTTCGGCTTGTTTTAAAGTATTTTTAAACAGTTTCCAAGCATTTTGGAGGGATTTGATTTTTTTACTGTTCCTTTTAGTTTGTTCTTTACTATTTTTCTCATTTTGGTGAAATTCCCTTTTGAAAATTTAAGGTCTCTGTGTTAGTTTTCACTGACAGTTTGCTATCCAAACTTAAGTTGAAGGTTATTGTGTTGTGGTCACTGGTACCTATGGGCTCAGTTACAAGGACATCTTGAACGAGATCTTGTTCATTAGTTAGCACCAAGTCCAGGATCCCCCTTTCCCCTGGTTGGTTCCATGACCATCTGCTCAGGGAATAATCAGCTAGCATGTCGAGGAACCTTATCTCTCTTTCATGCGTAGAACAAGAATTTAGCCAATCTATTCGGGGATAGTTGAAGTCCCCCATTATGACTAATTCATTGCTTTTTGAGGCCTGTTTAATTTCATTTTCCAGATAGCAGTCTGCCTCTGGAGTTTGGTTGGGAGGGCGATAGCAGATCCCTAATGCTAGATTAGTTTTTTGTCCTGGGATTTTTACCCACAATGTTTCTGTAGGTGAGTTTGAATTTTCTTGAAGTTCTAATTCATGAGATTCTAGCTCTTCATTTATGTACAAGGCCACACCGCCACCGTTTTTCCCTCTCCTGTCTTTCCTGTACAGTTTATAACCTGGAATTTTTGTGTCCCAATTGTTTTCCTCTGTCCACCAGGTTTCTGTTATGCCAATAATATCAATATTTTTTCTTTTGCCAAACATTCCAACTCTCCTATTTTTGTTCGAAGGCTTCTAGCATTTGCGTACAGACATTTATATTTATTGCTCTGATGCCCTTTCAACTTTGGCTGTTTATGAGAATTTGTAGAAGGCCTACCATGTCCTACCTCTTGACTACTTTCTATCTTTTCTGTTGACTCGGCCATTTGTGCATAAATTTCATCCTCCATACTTGGCGTTTCACCCTCTCGAACCGGAAGCTGCCCAGCTCCTGTCGACTTTCCCTAGGAATCAGTTTAAAAGCTGCTCTGAAGCCTTTTTAATATTAATTGCCAGCAGTCTGGTTCCATTTTCGTTCAGGTGTAACCCGTCCCTTTTGTAAAGGTTTGGCTTTCCCGAAAATGTCCCCCAGTTCCTAACAAATCTAAAGCCTTCCTCTCGACACCACTGCCTCATCCACGTGTTGAAGCTCCGGAGCTCTGCTTGTCTGGCTGTCCCTGCGCGTGGAATAGGTAGAATTTCCGAGAATGCTACCTTTGAGGTCCTGGACCTTAATCTTCTACCTAGCAACCTAAATTTGGCTTCCAGGACCATCCGTTTGGTCTTCCCAATGTCATTGGTACCGACGTGTACCACGACTGCGGGCTCCACCCGGCACTATCTACCAGCCTATCTAGATGCCTCGTGATGTCCGCAACCTTTGCACCTGGCAGGCAATTTACCATGCGGTCATCACATCCATCACAAACCCAGCTTTCTATGTTCCTGACAATCGAATTGCCCACTACAAGAAGCCCCCCTCCTACCACCCGTTGAGAAGTATCCTCGGTGCAAGAGGATATGGGCACATCCTCCGAGGAAGGGGTCCCAACTAAGGGAGCCGGTCCCTCTTCCTCAGACTGATGTCCTCCCTGCCCAAGACCCCCATTTTCCAAAGCAGCTGGAGGGCTGCTCAGAACGGAGTGGGATGCTCCTATTTCATCCCTGGAGATCTCTTCCTCCTGCCTCACTTCCTCTCTGTGCTTCTCCAGATATGCTACCTTGGCTTCAAGGGAAAGAACACGTTCCCTGAGAGCCAGGAGCTCACTCCTTGCACTGTTGATATATTACACCTGGAAAATTATAGAGAAGCAATATTTTCAGCTTCACTCTTCATAGATTACAATAGGTGTTGGTCAAGATGAAAAATGGGAAATGTTGATTTGAGATATTTTGTTCATAATAACTATACAATATATTTCATGAAACAAGTATATCTTTTTTACACCGAACCCATAATTTGTCCATAGTCAGAATATTTTCCTGGCCGGACTGGTTGTGTTGTTTTCACATATGTGATACATGCATGTGGTTTCTCCAGTCATGTGTATAAATATATATTGTGACAAGTAGCAGATTTTGAAACGGTTTAATTCTGGGAC